>DWHO01003951.1:0-11479 GCA_018247575.1 Eurytides lysithous rurik
TGTTGTTGTTTCTTAGTTGCATTAGGGCATTACGGGCTGATCACCCGATTGCCTGAAAAGTAAGATGATCCATGCGTTAGATGGGCATGTAAAAAGTCGGTCGCGGCTTCTTATCGACGCAATCTAGTGGTGGCTTGGAGTTATTAAGAGGTCCGTTTAATGTCACCGCCTCTGCGCTTTACCTCTCTCCGGTCGTGTCGGTTATCCGTCCCATCGGGCTATGAGAGCAAAAAGGAAGAGTGAGCGCACCTGTATCTGCGCAAACGCTTGTGCACCATAATATATCCTGCGCAGTTGGCTGATCTCTTGTAGATCGCCTGCCGTAGCCGGAATCGGGAGGACAAACTAGGTAGGTGAAAAAAACTTCCACTTGACGCCGATTTTCCGGTACTTATCCGGTTTGAGCAATACAAAAGAATAGATAATTCGTTATTACTAACAGTTTAAGAATGTAGGACATCAGATTTCCTTGTAATCGATAACATGGTGTAGGCGCTAACAACTTCCTATACAAACATTAAACATAGTAGGGTATGGTAAAATTTTTGACAAAGGTGTAATTCCTGCTAAATATTAAACATAGTTGTTTAAAAATAACATAGAGAAACACATTTTATTATTATTTATTTATTCTTTATTGTCCTGTGTTATACCTTAAAGAAAAAAAAATATTACAAAGGGCGGACTTAATGCCTTGAGGCATTCTCTCACAGTCAACTCGGGGCGTGGGGATAAAATAGTGGTAGGTGCACCAAATTAATCAACCAATCTGTCATTTAATTAAGGCATATATATATATACATAAATAACTATATCAATATATACACAAATAAGTATTTAATAATACATACAAATATACATATATATAAATAAATATACTTGTGAAATTAGCTTAATGAAAAACAAAAAGAAAACTTAAGGAAGACACTCCTTTAAATAAAATTCACGGACCAAGCGTTTAAAAGAGGCCCTAGGGTTTTACGTAACGTCAGGTAAGGAGTTCCAGAGTAGTATAGCCTTAACTGTGAAAGAGGTGTTAAAGAAAGAATTTTATTGCGGTCGTAGTACTTATCAACCCCGCAGGACATGGGGTCTATCCAATTCGTGGAAACTAGCATTTCCACGGATTAGGCGATCCGATGAAGTTTTTTATATATATTTTATAACACTTCTTATTTAGTAATAACAGTTAAAGCTGAAATGAGTCTTGTGAATCGATTTATCGGAACATCGATTATTTGTTTCATATTTTCTTCAAAATGTCTCTTAAAAGTCGAATTATTGATTAAACCTCGCACAAATCATTTATGTTCGCTCTCAAGTCCTCGGTTTACGCATGGGAACTGTAAATATTCTGCTCGTATGACATGGTTATTTGTACGATGTTGCAGTAACCGTGGCGAAATGACCCGATTAGACATAAGTACGGATAGATCTGTCTTACATATTAATCGTTTTGAGCGCAATGCGAATTAGCACGTTCTATAACAGTAGTTTTTAATATGATGGAGGCATCGGAACTAGTTTATGGTATGCAGTTTGCGTATTGAAATAATCAAGTAAGTTAGATAGTTTGCTCTGACCAAAGCATCTTTGTTGCAAGCTGTTATTATTGTAGAAATATATATAGATATATATAAAATATAGAACAGGTATTCAGACAACTGATATACATACTTATATTTTTTTTTAAAGTTAAAGATAATTACCACCTAGACACAGAACAAATACTTTGCAGTCAGGAGCACTAACCGCTACACCAATGGGCGAGTCAGTATACGTATGGATTCTTTTCTTTAAGAAATAGATCACTAGATGGTTAAGTCCTACACCTGATTGTAATCTAAGCTGTGCTTTTCTGTAGCAAAACATTGCTACATAGTTTTTGAAACTACGCGAGTTCAAAACTTTACACTGCGCTCGCCACCTACAGATGTTAGACGGTATATCTTTATTAACAGTTATAACGCTATCAAAATTGTCAATCAAACCGGAACTTAGTGACATTTGTACGTCACTGCATGGCGGTAGAATGACTGAAAATATTGTGAAACTAAAGATGTTTTGCAAAAGGGGACTATATAGAATATTAGGGAAAGGATTAAATTAGTCAATCCAAGTCAATAGCGTTTTCGGGACTTGAAATGATAATGACTTGGAAAATTAACCATGCCAGGGAACGATGCCGTCACCTAGCCTCATGAAAGCGAAAACGTCACTCGATAAAGATCTAAATGGACTTAGGTATTGAAAGCGAAAACATCTCAAAACAATGATTGTGCATTTTCTTTCTTTCGAGCGTTGAACGTTCTCGGTAAGTTTAATGTCCGCTTCATTTCATTCGTTTATAAACAACGGCTATGGAAATCTGAATTATGATAAAATTTTTGAAATTGAAATGGTGTCTGTATGTGCCACTTAAGATCTTTATACCGGCTTAACTAATGTAAAGAAAACTTATATCTTAGTTTCGCTTATGACAGTGACGGTTAGCTTAACTAGTAATAAATAATAGTTTACGGACAGCAAAAAATTGCTTGATTATATTGCCTTATTTGAATTTTCCGAAAATTGTTAGACGTAAGTTATGTCCTACAAAAAAATCGGCACGTGTCTTCTATGGTAAAATTTGTTTTAGATTACGCTAATTTGCCGGTCGACCCTTCCCCCGTAATTTTGACAATGGCCTGTCCATTCATAGCCCATGTGTGGGAACCGTTATGAAATTGAAAATGATCATATTTCTTTTAAAAGACACTAGACTATTGCACAAAGATTCACCTAGTTTTCGTCGTTAACTATTTATTATTATGTGCCGTGAGAATTTTTTTCTAGTATCCATTGTCAGGGAGTTGATAGGCGCATTCCACTGGACTTGGCAGTCGATCTGTTCGATGTGTATTGTTGCTCGAGTAACGTATATTTTACGTATGGAATTAAATATGAATTATCAGAAATTTTATACACGAAGATAAATATGGATTACCAAAAATTTTACGCATGGAATTAAATATGAATTATCAAAAATTTTACACATGGAGTTAAATTTGGATTATCAAAAATTTTACATATGAAATTAAATCTCGATTATTAATAATTTTACGTATGGTGTCAATATGAATTATCAAAAAAAAAATTGTGTGGTTAAATAAGGGCATCACAAAAAAAATGTTACTAGAAAATAATTCGGTATTATGGTGATTTTTGATTTGAACTCCTCTCCGCCTAAATTACAGTCGTTAAAACATTTCGATCTATGTGAAATACGAGTACGAATCCAAAGTTTACGAATATACTTTTGGCGATTTCCCCGCCGGTTGTCAACTGATTTTGTTAATAATTTTTTTGTTGTTTATCGTACATCATGGTTTCGTTCAAATTTCATTATTATTAGATTTTTAACTTCGAAGATACTGAAAAAAAAAAGTATAAGACATTTCTTTAAGTCGTGCGGGAAACGTATATAACAAAAAAAGCACCAGTGCCGATTTGTCACATGTCAAAATCTTTTCGACTTATCAAACAGACAGTAAAACGTTGTTTGTATTGCCCTAGATTCGTGCGAAGGCTCTATGTAAATTTTTTTCGAACATTTATGTGATTACGAAGTTCCAGGGTCGCATTGCGCTTTCAAACTGGATCTTCTAATAAAATTAGTGCTATATCGTGTCTATGAGGAACTCGTAAATTAATTTAAACACTTTTAATGTTTATTACAACATTCAGATGTACATTATTCGCTGACATTTATTCTTGATTATTTGCTTTATTATTTATAACATGCGGATCAGGAGTACGGTATTTCATTTAAGTATTTACATATTTAAATTGAGATTTGAGATACATCTATATAATGTATTTGATAGATTTAGTAACCCGTTTAGTTTTTTATAACACACGGATAATGTATTTATGATTTATCCGTGTGTTATTAAAATTAAATTATAAATACACTATCCGTATGTATAGATTTCTGTGAAGATAAGATAAAAAAAATATGTATAGAATACTTTAAGTTGAATATTGTTGTAATCGAATATGACGTTACAGCCCATCAGGATTTATATTTTTAAACATTTAATTATTATTTTGTCCCTATACTGTAAGGATAGTTCTTATTACAAAAATAAAAAGTTGCCTACATTAGTTATAACTTAACGTGTATAATATACTAGTTGCAATTATGATTTAGAAATGGATTTTAGTTTTAAATAGTAGTGATTATGGTTAATACTTCGGGTTAAAAGTTAAGCACAAATCTGTTTTTTTTTCTCTTTACCCGACTATTTTTTTGCCTCATCGATAATAGATGACTATATTGTTAGTTACTAAACGAGAAAAGAAGCGATAGTTCTAATTTTAGTAAATGATTTATTAAAATTTTACTTAAAACAATAGTTATCATCGATTTGTTCGGTAGTCTCGAATTAGTATCAGTCTAGATTTTCGTGTTTGTCTATTTTAATTAAAAAAAAAAGTTAAGTTGATTTGTGGCCAGTATTGTAACGTGACAAACATCCTGTATTGACATTTTACAAAAAGTTTAATCAAACTTATTGAACAATACGTAATCGTACATCCTAATCCGTTGATTAATAGATGACCAATGTTTCAGATGTTTCGCCACCGAGTCACTCGCGCCAACGAATCGATTTCTGAACATAATCCGTTACACCAATTAGACGATTGTTTATTATGCAACTGCAATTTTTCGCGATTTCGTACGCCGATGGGAGACCCGAGTTTTATTGTTCGCGATCACGGTAATACCTAAAGAGCTCCGATTTCATACAAATGAAAGTGCGAGTGGTGACTTTTTAATCAAGGTTATTTATTGGAATTACTTTTACGGCGGTATCGTTTTCCATAAATTTCAGATCAACGGTTGTGTTACGCAACAGTTACTCTTTATAAGCTCGATATGGTTTCAATTTCGACTGACGTCCCCGACGGACGTATTGTAAATTTCGCACTGGACATTTTTAAGAAGGTTTTTAAGTAAATCTATACAACTTTTTTCATGTTTATTATGTTGCGATATTAATAAACGAAGGGCTCGTATTGTGAAATTGGTACTCGAAGTCTTTTATTAACGTCGACATCTTTGAATATATATTTTTTACCTTTTTACATTTCTTTCGGTTCTATATCCGAGAAAATGTTGGAGAGCTGTATTTTTAAAGTCTATTTACCGACACTATTTGTATATGTAAATGACATGAACATGGAGATAAAACAAATTATATGAATAAAATGCATCAGTTGTTAAAGTTTTCAACTTGTATCCAGGAATAGCTTACTGTAATGCAGGATGGACTCTTAGCTTTAGCGGCTTAATACGTACTTCGAATCCCATTTCGTTTTTAAACTGCATCAATATAGCAGCGACCAAAACAAGGCGTGCAACAATATAGGCTCGAACGATGGCATTCATGTGTGTGAACGAGTTTTGTGTGAGGAACAATCGGCTTCCCATGCACTCGATTGCCATCTCGGCGGTAAACTTAAGTTGCTTACGCAACTGCCCTCCGTGGAAGACGTATATTGAGATAATGAAAGCCATATTTTTTTACCAGTTAAAACACGTGTGAGCGAACAATATGAACTCTAATAAACTAGGTCTCTAGGTAAAATAACTCAGATCGTGTAAGAGATACTTTCAAGTTGGCCGTTTCGGTAGTGTACGTAAGCGTCATTAATATGATTTAGGACCCATCTAGCATTGAGGATAAGCATCTAATTTCACTGGGTTGAGATAACGGAGGCTTTCCAATGTGATATTTTGAGAATTCCACTCGGTTCTCACGAGTTGACGCGTCTTACGATACAACGATAACGTATTATGAGTTAAACATATTATATGTTAATAAGTAATATTGGGAATTATTTGTGACCTCAATATAGTTACAGAAGATTATAGTTGTTAATAAAATACGTATTCCTTGTCGAATAACAAGTATAAAATGACAATTGTAAGCCTTCGATGGAGCTATTATAAATGAAATACTTGAATATGATCGCTTATCATTAAATCTACTGTTCTCGGAGCGGATGCAGTAGTTTCTCTATATTATAATCTATACTAAGCATCTTCGGCATCTGTTAAGGCGAAGTGAGCGATATGACCCATTTAAATAGCAGTAACAGATTTTTAACGGTGAGAACATTTAACGATAAGTGGCGTGACTTCGGTGAAAGAATACCGACCTGCCTCAACAGAATGAAATGGCAATCGATCGGTACTAGAACTATTTCTCTACTGAGCTTGTGTTAGGAATCAATAATTTAATATTTATTAACAACATTTTACAAATTCTCAATATTTTAAAAAGTAAAATTTATTAATTTTAGGAATCCCTTGTTAGAGTGATTTTCATTTCGTATGTGATCAGATTGGTACTGTTTGTTGGACTATTGATTTGTAACAAATTATTGTATATTTTAATAGACTATCTCTTCGTATAAATTAATTGATTCACTACAGAAAAGGTGTACCTATAAGAAATACGAACAATTGAAATGTTTCAACGGACTGACCTCTGTGAAATCTCTTAATAATAATTGCCTGATATTATTGCAGAATAATACAGATGTACTATAACTGGATTCGCATGCGATGTCGCTATGGATATTTTCTATGTTGACCTCAACCATTCGACTGCACATTATGAAAATGAATCTAAAAATTATGCGACACCGTCCACATCGCCGTCTGTGCATTTTTTACAATCTGAATTTCATCTCGGGCTGTGTATGTACTTGAGTGCAGACTATTTGGAATTTCCTTGAATTTTTATTAGAGATCTCCGTCTATGTCTGAAATGCTCTTTGAAAACTATTGTCGTGTTTTCGACGGTGAGTGGCATGCGATTTCAGACTTAGCGCACTGCGCTGATGTTAGGGTGTGAGGACGAAGTTCGCTTGCGATAAACGACTGCGATTCTCAAATTCACCCCTTGAAGTTTCAAATTTATTTATTGCATCGCAACTCATACGTCTTATGCAGCCAGACGAAAAACATTTGTAATACTCTCCTACTGACAGACAATTGATTTTTTCGCCATTTGTTGGATCTTTTTTTCGCAAATGGAAGTGATGTTTGCATATCGCGTTGCAATGTTGATGCAATCACATTTTTAGTACAGTCAATATTATAACTTATACATCATTATAGCGTATGATCAAATATATTAAATACATTTTATAAGTGCACTTTAAATGACTTATATGCACGCGTGCTGTTTTTTACTGTCTTAATTTTTTTTCTGGGAAACATTACGTTTTAAATTTGATAAAAGAATTAATAAATGGAAAAATGGAGAATGGAAAATTACGATAACGGTTTACTTATCCAGAAGTTTCAAAGTGGTCAAGGATAATATATAATTATGTAAAAAAAAAACAAATTGTACGTAGGTATTTTACATGTAATATGACTAATTTGTGAATAGATAGATATCACTACGTTTGCTAACTGTGCGTTTAGTATAACTACCATTAGAAAAGTAATAAACGGCGCGACGTTGGTGCCTTCGTGGATAATTAGTAGTGTACTGCAATTATATGTAAATTTAACGCATAGCAAGAGAGCTCGTTTTGTAAGCATCCATTTGTCGTCACACCTACCCTCGATTTTGTGGCACCAGCATACTCTGTATTCATTAGCATGCGTTCAGATTAAACGGAATATAATACTGGGCTTAATGTAGCGCCGTCGTCTTTTGTAAAGTATCATACTATATGTTGAGTCGGTTTATTTTGTTTTAGTGGATGATTTTTTCGTAATTATGTCAAACATTAAGGCGAAATAAATTCACAAATTATTTATTAATCAGAGAATTATTTTTATTAGAGTGGAACTTTTAGTAAACACCATAGTTTGTTGATGCCTTTCGAAAATAACACAGTATTTTTGTGAAATATTTAATGAATAGCATATTAAATGTAATATATATGTATACACAAATATAAAAGTGTGGTAAATATAAATAAAACTTTTTTATTCATTGTCTGAATTTCCTCGATAATATTAAGACGGAAATGGTAGCTTTAAATTTAATTTTAATGACAAAACGGCATAAGAATTAAGAATTAGAAGAGAAGATGTTATGTTTACCGGTTAACTTTTAAAAAGATGCTCAAGCTCTAAACTAAAAATACTCAAATGAATCCCTAGCGCAATTGGACGAGGCAATGAAACCGGAAATTTGTCGCGACACCTGATCGATATAAGAACGGACAAGTCTGTCAGTTACCTAACTCTACGCACCTATTCTGCAACAGCAGTGAAAGCGAAATGTCTAATTATTTTTTTTTTACTTTATAATAACAGAGATGACATAGCGTTTTGGAGTGGGGTGCTGTCGTACTGACTTTTTTCTCTTGCGAGACGCAATCTTCATCTGCGGATCGTGAAATGGAGACTATAACAAGAAAACGAGCATGATTGACTTCTGACGTCGCTGAACGATTGCGATCGGATTGCCTTGGTGCCGAATCAAAAACATAAGTGTCGGTAACCGCTCCAAAAGGAATAGAACGAACCGAGGCAGATCTTAATTGACTTTATGCATTGGATCGACGATAAACTCGCTTATTAGGCTGCTGATTATTTTTATTGTGTTTCAGTATGGCTGTGATGTAAGACTGTACTTTCTAATTTGAGAGGAATTTCGGGAATTCGGCGACATAAAATAATTTCGAACGAGTGTTCTTAATTTTTATATACCTTTTATTAGATTATAGATGCCCGTGGATTATTTCACGTCACTTGTCATGTTATGATTCGATAAAGATTGGGGTGATTTTCAAATCTAATCTAATTTTCGCAATTTTTTTTGCGAAAATTCGATTAACAGTGGTTTTAGTAATACCTTATGAATAGTTGCACTTTTAATTGGACGTTATTTTCACGATGTGAAATATTTTATATTAAAAAAAATCGTTGCAATCATTTCGAAATTATGTTCGACTTCGATCAAAAATGTTCAGTAAATTAATATTTCAGTGAATTGGATATAAAATAAATTTTTCACCGACACGGGTGAACCGTAAATTTCACAAAAAAGTCAGGTATTCTCTAACTAGAGTACGTCCCGATCGAAGTTGGTAGAGTCACAATGGACAAAAGTCGAGCAAAAAAATTCACCCGTCGGCCGGCGGCGGCCGGTACGGCGTAACTCACTTTCTGGTTTACTGGGTCGAATAATCTTGTTTATTTTATTTTTTATTTATTCGATTGTTACAACGGGTGAAAATTGCGGAGAAACTGTACCCTTCACTTTTGTTTTTCGGCTTTATCGAGCTTCAAGCAAGGTTAAGAAGCTGAAAGGTCTTGCATTGTGAGGAGATCGATTTTTCATCGCAATGCCGTGCATAGCATAATACCAACAACTTTTGCAGGACATCATGATGAGCATAGTTTTTATTAATATTAATAAAAACTATTTTTATCGAAATTATATATATATATAATTTCGATAAATTAAAAAAATGTGCAAAATCATGTCATATCCACAAAAAAGGAAGCAAAGTGTGGGAAAGGATGTTTTATTGGTTTTTATAATTGTTGCTAATTTATTGAGCTGATCAACATATTTAGCACATAAATAAAAATGGTACCCAATTAGGAAGTAATAAAATAAAATTAGAGTTATGATGTTAAAATAACCTATGCTAAGAACAAATGTTTGGGTGATAACTTGCTGTTCAACATTAACAATGTTTACGAAAGGGTGCGGGCTTTCTTTTATTTCAACTATAAGTTATGTTCAAATATAAGTTATATTTGAATTTAATGTGACGATTCTTTTACGATTTAATGTAAGGAGTCCAGCCCTAGTTACATTTATACTTTTTTTTATTTCTTTCGATGAAATTAAATAAAAAAAATTGGTCACAAAAATGATCTTAAATTTGCAATTTTATATTTGTTACCAAAATGAATATAACCTACCTTGGTTTATTAAAAAAATTCCTTGTAGCCACCACCGATTTACTATTTAGCTCCAGCTCAATAATAAAACACTCAAAAATTTAATAGTTCAATTAAAATATCCCTTCGGACTAGTTTCGAAACTCCGCACAGAAATCGGTTTCACTTTCTTCAGCCGGTACCACTATGTTCGATCGCGAGTATCCTATTCACAGATCATTGTCATATCAATTTCTTTTCAGCGGGCACTATCACTCGTAAATCCGTCGCAACACTGGGGGTGGTCCTATAGAGTCCGCGTGAGCTTAAAGCTACGGAGCGGTGCGTGGTGCGCGTGCGCAGGTCGGTGTGGCATCGCGTTATCAGCGCGAGCTGCGCGCCGCGCGACAACAACAGAACTTGAGAGCCGATCTCAATAATAACAAGAAAAGAAAACGGTCCAGTTTCAGAGGCTTCCGGATGGCTCGCGGACGGGGCGCGGGCCTGTTGTCGTCCCTCTTTAACGCATGGCTCTATTTCGCTCTCTCTGTCTAACGGTACAGGCAGCGGGCTTGAACGATAGCGCTAGTCGCGAATGCGACACCGCCCCGTGCGCTTGTCTACCGATGGAGGTTTCTGCACAATTTTTATTTAATTTTCCCGCCATTTCGCGTCTTCAACATCGCTATCGAACTGAGGTAACGCGTAGCTAAGGTAGAGAAACTCCATCCTGACGCATATGATACGATTGAAAATGTGTCTTTTAAAAAAATGGCTTTAACAAGAAATAGGGTTTGAATTATTTTTATAAAATATTGTTATTTTAGTAACGGTATAGTTTTAGTCTGTACTTTAACAGATATTTTTCAAGGACTTTTCTTCGTTTAATTTTTGCGTTGATGTCTAATACATTAGCATTCGGTAGTACTATGTGGTAGTAGCGATATTTTTATATATTCTAATTCTTTTTTATTGCCAAATTATTTCAATTAATTTCTTAATTTAAAAAAAAAAAGAATTGGATATGAAAGGAGAAATCATGGTCACATTTTGCCTTGTTAACCGACGAACTATTTGTGGAATGTTAAATCGTTTAGACGCAAGTTAGAATTCTGTGGTCGTAATAATAGACTACGATAAATTCGCTTCGGAATTACTTTAAAATAAGTTAAAGTATCTGCGGATGACGTTATAGTTATTTAATGAATTTATTTTGTGCTATTATAGTTATTTAATTGATCACGCTGCACATTTTTTAAAATAATAATTTTATGACTTCTTGTAATAATGGGTATTACGAGAAATCATCAAATTATTATTTTATGATTTCTTGTAATACCTTTAAGTTTAGTACGAATTTTATACTAATAAATTTAAAAATATTTATACTAATATATCTTAATTTTTTAAAATCGAACGCTGGAGAGCATGAATTTTTGTTGAAACTTTTTTAATCATTGAAAAAAAAATCAAAAGTAGATAACGTTTTAATTTTGTCAGTAGAAGTTTATTGCGCATTAATCTTTTTAAAATTAGATATATATCATATTTATATATATATATATA
>DWHO01003952.1:0-11478 GCA_018247575.1 Eurytides lysithous rurik
TTCTGTCACAAACAGAGGAGGTTTCATTGTACCTATCAATAGCCCGGTACACAAACATTTGACTAATACCAAGCGTACGGTGGATTTTAAAAATTGCATACCTACTTTATGTAATGCAATCACAGCGATTCGGTTCTCTTTATCACCCCACTCCATTTTAATACCACAAAATATTTTACAATATATTGGCGCGAAAATAAAAACACAATGAACAATTGTATAAAAATTACAGATTCCAAATTCAAAAGTCACATTTTGTTTATTTTTAATTGTAACAGTATTTATGGCCAGACTAAGTATATTTTTATATAGTGTTAACTTATACTTCTTACTGTTCTAGATATTGAAACACGTTGTGAATACATTAAAAGTAACAATGTACAAGTGATCTATTATTAATTTTATTTGTTTAACTATCAGATTCCATGTTCTGCTAATCCAATAAATGAATGGGCGGGGTTAAACGTAACTAAAGTAGTTTAGTGTATGAATTATGTCCTCAGCTTGCAACTGCAACGGTTTCTCCAATAAGTGCTACTTCGACAAAGAGCTGTACGAACGTACTGGACACGGAGGTCATTGTATGGATTGTGCTGAAAACCGCGATGGGGCGAATTGCGAGAGGTGTAAGGAGAACTTCTTCCAGGGTGCCCAGGACATCTGTATGCCATGCAACTGCAATCCCACTGGTAATTCGTTTTTTTTTTTTACGAAACAATATACCGATAAATCGCGTGGGAGATGTTAGAGTACACAATAATTTTTACAAAAATAAATCGTAAACGGATGCGAGTACCAAGCCTCTTAAGCATATTTACGACACATGGCAAAAATCACAAAATGCTGTCGAGGTATTCTGCGATTTATTCAAAGCCTTTGATTGTGTAGACCATTAAACACTTCTACTCAGACTAGATCACTACTCGATATGCACCGTTGCGTTTGCTCTTATTGTCTCTTACTTATATTGGAGAGTCCAAATGATTGATAAAAACAGTGTAAATCATCTAGATCTTTTTTTTTAAAGTTTTCCCGTAATCTTTTTACGAGATAAAGTGGCGTAACGAGGACGAGGTGCACCTGATATAATAACACAATGCCACACAGAACCTGTTCGATCGTACGCTACGCTCATCACTCGGAGATTTAAGATTTTATATCTCTATTCCGAGTAATTGTACCGACAGCATTGCCTTTCAAACCGACCTCAGTACTGCCACTTTGCCGCTTGGTGACAGTACGATATGTATAATGCAGGGGCACTCTCCAAAATATACGCATACAATTTTTAGGATCCCGCAGTCTGCAGTGCAACTCGGAGGGCAAATGCCAGTGCAAGCCAGGCGTGACCGGCGACAAGTGCGACGTGTGCGCCGCGAATCACTTCGACTTCACCAACCAGGGCTGTAAGCCTTGCGGCTGCAACGAAGCCGGCTCCTACGCCAACACTCCACAGTGCGACCCGCAAACCGGCATCTGCCTGTGCAAGCAGAACGTCGAAGGGAAGCAGTGCAGAGAGTGAGTTTCTTAGATTCTTCTCTTACTTAAAATAACTATCGACCGCTTAGTGGTCGAAATCGATCAAGGAGGCTTTCTTAAGAGTCCCCTCTAGTAATTGAATAATATGGTTTTTGACTACGACTTTAATTATTTGGCAAATAAAGTGTTTGTCATTACTAGTATAAACGAAAACAATGGACGAATTAGATTATCTATTTTAATATATATTTTTGAATAACAAAAAAATTAATGTCCACAAAACTATGACTATAAATTACTAAACAATAACTCTGCCAAATTTCATACTGCTCAAGCGCAATAGGCTGTAAAAGGGGTCTAAATTTTTCTCTTCCCGTATAAATATATAGATATTACGTGTTGAAAAATGTTGTGACCCTGTTTAAAAGATGACCTCCTTACTCAAAAGGTTTTGCATGAACAATATATATATATAACAATAATGTAAGTTATAACTACGTTCGCTGTAAAATTATTTAAAATGTAATGTTTCACAACTCGTCATATGAAATAAAATATCAAAAGATGTTTTGTTCACATTAGCGTTCACACTGTCGGCATACATGTAATTTTTTGAATGAATCTCAAGATTTGTTATTAGATGCGATTCCGTTGACTACCAACATTGTCGTTGTACATGTTTATTCATATAACTCAACGTTGTCGTTCGGACTCCCATTATTGTTGTATCTTATCTTGTCAAAAATCTTGTTATACTTGCTTTCGGAAGTAGTTGGTAAATATGGATAAAGCAAAAACTGAAATTTACTTTTAAAGTACTTAAGTATGCAATGCCGCAGTTTTTTCCTAGGTATTTGAATCCATTCTCCTAGATAAAAATGATAAAGCTTCTTTATCATTAGAATCCATTATTGGCCAATAACATATATTCTATTAATATAATTAATGATAAAAAAAATATTTATTCAATTGATAATTTTTAAATAAAGTTAATTAAATTAAATATGTAAATA
This sequence comes from Eurytides lysithous rurik, assembly GCA_018247575.1. Lineage (NCBI taxonomy): Eukaryota > Metazoa > Arthropoda > Insecta > Lepidoptera > Papilionidae > Eurytides > Eurytides lysithous. Next base: position 2,493 of record DWHO01003952.1, read on the forward strand.
ATTTATCAATAAATGGCCAATGTCTTATGTCAATCACAAGTTCCGATGTTTTTTGTTTACGAAATTAGTTGTAAAATATGTTTTGCAGACATGTTTCGCGTCAACATATGATATATGATAATGCAAACATGGCTCAATACATTGTCAGAAAATTGAGATTTGTATCGTAGTTTTTGTGAACGTTTCGTCAGTGCAAACGAACGGTAATAATGATGTGATATCATACCAGGTGAATTTAATGGGTTTTCGACTACAGAATGAAAGTAACTATGATTATGTAAATTCGTCTCCTGCTATTTAATTCTATAAGTTAATCTGCGCCATACAAATATCCGCCGCTTTCGTAATCCAAGGACCGAAATCGAAACAGAGTAATACTAACAAAATCTTTGAAATACTGTTGTACGCAGCGATAATAGAAAATCGATCGAGAAAACTTATCAATGGGCATTATCATGAGAAAACTTATTAATTAAAAAAAAATTGACGTAATAAGAGAAGTTATTAAATTATTTAAATACTTCATTATAAATCGAAGTAGCCACAGTTTTATCACTGTTTTATTGCTTACTGTTTCCAGATGTAAGCCTGGATTCTTCAATCTAGACATCGAAAACGAGTTCGGCTGTACACCGTGCTTCTGCTTTGGACACTCATCGCAGTGTAGCTCTGCTCCGAAATACCAAGCGAGCGAGCTTACGGCCCATTTCATAAGAGACGCCGAGAAATGGGGCGCGGAAGACGATCAGAAAACACCTGCACCTTTATTGTTTAACGCCAACGCGCAAAACATAGGTTAGTAGCGAGTCGGTGGACATGTTGGTCTTTATAGTTCACGTCCTACGTTGTATATGACAAAACTGTAAATTTAAATATCTAAAATAAATAATTGTGTGTTGTTATGTACCATAGATATGATACAATATTCGTATTCCGAGTGGCGCTTTTCCTTATAAGGCTTAACCGGTTTAAAGTTTTGTCAAAATAGTACTTTAAGGTAATTTTTAATAGTAGTCAATAATTCAAATGAATGTAACTCCACCCATTCGTTGCCCATATGTTTGACACACCGGTACCGCGACCAAATAATTCAGACATTTTGTCACATTTACGCCGTTTTCTGTTATTTAGTAAGAATTATCAAAGAATATCTAATCTTATTATATTCTTTATCTACAAATACAGTACGTAATAATATAAATGCTTTTCGGCTTCTGAGATGCACTGTTGCCCTTGACGATGATACTGTCATCTTCCATCGCTTTATTATTACTAGATACTTAGGGTCGTAAACCATCTCGCTTACTCTAAAGCTTTATGTTTTGATCCAATGGGAAACACTATTTAAATGCATTGCACGACAGAAAGTTATAGGAGATTAATACGTACAAAGAAAACAGCGTACTCTATAAAATGTTTTGTTGCGTTTCATTTCTAGCTGTAAAGTCCAAAGGAACGGAAGTGGTGTATTTCACGGCAGCCAAACTTTTCCTCGGCGACCAAAGACCTTCTTACAATCACGATCTGAAGTTCACTCTTCGTTTGGGCGAGTCTAGAGGCTACCCCTCATCTCAAGACATCATCTTGGAGGGTGCCCGTGCTTCGATATCAATGAACATATACGGCCAAAATAATCCGGAACCATCCGATCAGGTATGGGCAAAAACTAGCAAATTAGCGAGTTCATACGCTTGGCGATCATTTATGCGAAGGCTGGGAATAAATCAAAAGTTTAAATTTTTCAATTGTCTTATTACCGATTTTTATGTCTCTATGTTTCAAAATGAAATGACAAGTTTCAATGATTGATAAAAAAACAGTTAAAAGTTATCCGCATAATAAGGTATTTTAAGCAATTTGCACTTCTTGTTATATGCAATAAAAATAAACTATTCAAACAATTTTTCTCATAGGTTCAAGAATACACCTTCCGCCTACACGAAGACCCTCGTTACGGGTGGAGCCCAACGCTTTCGAACTTCGAGTTCATGTCGATACTCCAAAACCTGACTGCCATTAAAATCAGGGGAACGTACAACAAAGGCGGGGAAGGTTACATGATGAGTTTTAATCTGGACACCGCCAACATAGGGAGGGAGAAGGGCTCGGCCCCAGCAAACTGGGTGGAAAAGTGCTCGTGCCCAAAGGCCTACGTCGGGGACTATTGCGAGGAATGCGCGCCCGGTTTCAAGCATGAACCCGCGAACGGCGGACCCTACTCTACTTGTATCCCGTGCGATTGCAATGGGCACGCACACATTTGTGATACTGCCACAGGTAATGTTCCTTTTCAATACCTTCAACAAGTAGGTTCCATTTAAAAAAAAATCAAAGCTTCTGTAAGTAAACGACACATATTAAATGACTAGCAAACACAGCCTCCACCCAAGGGTTCAGAAAAGTTTGTACGTTGAAAAATTTCTAAACAAGTGATCTGTTAATCCATTAATCCTAATTGTCCACATCACAATTTTTCATTGGATGAAAAGTGATTGAAAAAAAAATATTTTTTACTTTCGCGTTTTTCACACCGTTGGGTCAGTGCCAAATTATTGACAAGGATGCAAAAGCAAGTGTTTAATTAATGTCAACGCCGTGAGAGATATCTTAACATGAATTAAAATAAGGTATTACACGCCAGTGACCAGAAAATTTGAGCCGAAAGTGTTCACAATTTGCATTGGCTGGTTAGCTATCGCACCGATGATATGTAAGACAGCTGGCTTCTAAACGGACCTCACTTTTCCCACAACAGCGGAACTTACTGCTGTTCCAATTCTTTAATACGTTTTGCATTTACAACTGATCATTTTCCTTCTTAGGTTTCTGCATTTGCAAGCATAACACCACCGGTAGCAATTGCGAGCTTTGCGCGAAAGGTTTCTACGGTAACGCTATAGCGGGCACCCCGGACGACTGCAAGCCCTGCCCGTGCCCGAAAGACAGCGGCTGCATCCAATTGATGGATCAGAGTATTGTTTGTACAGATTGCCCGTTGGGATATGCGGGTAAGATTAATATTTTTATTAAAACATAACATTAGATCCGAACAAATATTGCGTATATTCACAAGCATTTCCGATATAATATTGACGACTATGTCTTTTCTGACAAGTCATGTCTAACTCCTAAATATTTTGAAAGCCTTTCACAGTTACAGAAAAACCTGACATTGTTTGGCAACTGGCCATATTTCTCAATTACTTTTATACTTTATAAACAAACGTAAATTTAATAAAGAAGTTGTCCAGACCGATTCCAGCCATGGCGGCCTATCTACAAGAGACTAGACTGCAGGATATATTGTAGTGCACAACTGTTTACACAGAAAGAGGTGCACTCACTCTTCCTTTGCTCTCATAGCCTGATGGGACGGATAACCAACACGACCGAAGAGTGATCAGGCGCAGAGGCGTTGACATTAAACCGACCTCTTTATAACGAGTTCTCCAAGCTACCGTTATAAGAAGTCGGGACCGACTTTTAACATGCCCATCGGACGCATGGATCGTCTTACGTTTCAGGCAACGTGTAATCAACCCGTCATGCTCAAACCCAATAACACAAATTCATCGCCCTCCTCGGAACTCGAGCCAACGACCTCCATTTTTAAACCGCCGACCTATACTACTAGGCCACGGAGCCAATGAGAAATAATAATAAGCAAAAAATAAGTTAACGTCTGTGTACTCAACGACATACCGAAGATTTCATGTTAAACAAAAAAAATGCAAACCAACGGATACCCTAATTGTAATATATTTGCGGTGCGTGTGATGTGTGATAAAGATTGTCCTTATCACTTGTGTTACAGGGCCTAAATGTGAGGTGTGTGCGGATGGTTTCTTCGGCGACCCTACTGGCCAGTTTGGCTCACCGAAACCATGCGAGGAATGTCAATGCAACGGAAACGTTGACTCGAACGCGGTTGGCAATTGTAACAGAACCACTGGCGAGTGTATTAAGTGTATTTACAACACTGCCGGCCAACATTGCGACAAGTGTTTGAGTGGTAAGATAAATAACTTATGTTTCCCTTATCTTATATTGAGTGAGGTAACTAATGATATGGTCGGTGGATTACTGCCGATATGGGTTTAAAAATGAGTACATTCAGCAACTAAACTACTTATTATTAAATAAAGGGTTCTACGGAGACGCTCTTGATCAAACTAAGAAGGGAGACTGTAAACCCTGTCAGTGCCACGAAGCCGGAACTTTGGAAAGTGTTGAAGGACCACCTCAATGTGATGGACTTACCGGATACTGCTCTTGTAGAGCTCACATCATTGGCAAGAACTGCGATAAGTGTGAGGTAATTTAAATATTGTTTATCTATGATTTGACAAATAACATGTTTGGCATTAAAAATGCAAACGTAAACAACAAATGTTTTATTTACTTTGATGTATTCAAATATATCATAATACCATATATTATAGGTATAATTTGGTTTCTTTCACTTCTCCTTAGTATAAACTCTAAATTTGTCATATTTCCACAACTCCCACGTACCTACGTACGTAATGAACAGTAAAATGCATATTAATTTTTTATTTGTAAATGTAATTGTAATTTTTGATATATATGAGAAAACTAGAGATTTGACGGATAAATAACTTTGAAAGAAGAACAATGTACTGCATCTAATATGTCTTGCTTCTTTAAGGACGGTTATTACAATATCGACTCTGGAGAAGGCTGCATTCCGTGTCAGTGCAACCTAGAAGGCGCCTATAATGCCACATGTAATCCTGTCTCAGGCCAATGCTATTGTAAACCTGGTATTGATGGGTAAGTACACTTACCTTATTTATTGTTTTACATCTCCTTAAAAATTATTGTTTGAAAAACAAAGTGTCCAAATCGTGTGCCTACACCCACACATATAATAGGTTCTGTCTTTTTTCTCAACATTTGGGCTGATAACATTGTCCTTAATCCAAACTCAGTGGTACAAATTACGCCTTGGCGATCGAATAATTGATAACCCAGACGGGCTACCATTTGAGAAAAAATGTTAATAAATTATGATACCCTGTAATGAACACATATTTTAAGACGGACATAACTACAATATTCATAGCTTTCAACAATCCTGTTATAGAGCATGTGTACAAACAATCAAATCATTTTAATGGTGATTTGCAACGATACTTAGAGCACTGAATTCGTCAAGTCTTCCCCCAAAGGTGCTCCTAGTATTTTGTTTCAATATTATTTAAAAATAAACTTTTCTATATAAAAGATATTTAACAAAACAATGTCCACGAAATTTTTACACAATTTACCTATTTGAAAATCAGATTGAGAAACCAAAGATGAAGTCAAAGTGAATCACTGAATAATTATTTCACAGAAAACATTGTGACCGGTGTCGCGCGTATCACTACGGATTCTCTGGGGAAGGTTGCCAGGACTGTGACTGCGACGAGTGGGGCTCCACCAATTACCAGTGTGACGTCACCGGACAATGCTCTTGCCAAGAGAACGTCGAGGGTCGTCGTTGCGACCGGTGAGTGATAACGTCATTTGTGGGTTTATGGAAACAGGATTTTCTTTTCGGAAATGAAACAGCGACACGAGCAGATATAGTCGTGAGCAGATATACACAGATTTAAGGTATTTTTTTGTGCCAATTGCATTATTTGCCAGTCAACCTTTGGGTGGTGCAGAAATTAAAATTAGACAGGTACACATGAAACAGTGTGTAAAAATATCAAGATATTATATCTCTATGCCGAGTAATTATGCTAGCAACGTTGCCTTTCAAGCCGGAACACAATAGTGCTTACACATTACTGCCATGCCACTACAGGTGGACTCTACAAATGGAATCTTACTACTATAACAGAATGTATTTAGATGATTCGTATAATTACTCCTGTACCGTAATTTTACTGGTAAACTTTGAATGAATTACGTGGATCAATGTAAACGTCTATGTTACCTTAGTGGTTGAGCTGCGTATAATATTATCAACTAAATAGATTCAAACGTCAGCAAATAAAATGAAGGTTCTTGAATATCAAATCTCTACGATCAGGCAGCTGATACATATAAGTATCCATATTTATGTTATTAAAGTCAGACTATTGTATACCATTCAATATTTATACAGTTGAAATGGAATAACTTTAGTAGTGATTCAATCTTACTTCGATTTATAGATGCATGGAAAACAAGAAAAGAAGGGCTGACGGTCAAGGATGCGAGGACTGTCCCCCGTGTTATAATTTGGTACTCGATGCGGTAAATGTCCACAGACGCAAGTTAAAGGAATTGGACGAAGTAAGTTACAACACAACTTAATTTATAAATGTAACAAACTTCGTATTCGCCATTTTAAATGTATTATTTATTCATGTGATATAAGTTAATGTTAAAGATAATATATAAAATTGTAAATAAATTTCGAATGCTATTAAGAACTCAGCAAAACACAATTATAATTTTGTAATACACCTGAATAATTATTATTAAAATTTTTAGATTCTAGCTAAAATATCTAAAGCACCAACAGTGGTCGAGAATGCTGATTTTGACCAAGAATTACAACGTGTACGAGGTGAAATAGAACGATTGGTCCAAGAGGCTCACGCCGAGTTGGGCAGCGGGCCAGGATCAAGCCTCACTAGCAATCTCGCAGAGTTGGCTGACAGATTAGCAGACATTAGGTTTGTATCATTAATCTACGTATGGTATTTGCATTTAAATTTACTTTATTGCTATAATCTAGTCCTTGTTATAATGCTGTTATATTGTTCTTATATTAATAAAAAAATATTTCTATGACACATTTCATTATTTGCTATGCAATGTGATGTTTATACAATTGTCATGTCTTATTGCTAATAAATAAAATTTTAAAATAATATATATTTTCACAGAAATATGTTATACAAGATTGAAGACGAAAGCTACGAAGGCAATGAATCAGTTGAAAGAAGCAGAGGAAATGTTTCAAAGGCCGAGGACACCATTGAAGCGGCACAAAAGGAGATAAATGTAAAACAGTTACTTCGTTTCATTATTTAACTTATTTCGTGTTTGAAACTGCTACGAAAATACCTGATTTTGTTACAGAGTGCTTTAGAATATCTCGACGGTGAAGGTGCAGCTGCTCTAGCCAAAGCCAGGAATAGGTCTGATCAATTCGGTAAACAATCGGTCGATATGTCTGCACTGGCGAAAGAGTCGCGTCTGCTTGCTGAAAAACTTGAAACTGAAGCGAAGAATATCCGTGAGATTGCTGAAAAAGCATTCAACACGTCGCTACAGGCTAATAAAATTGCCAAGGATGGTATCAATAAGCAGGCTAATATCAGGTAATCTTACCATAATTCTGCTGTGAATCAACGATTATTGCCTTCTCAGGTCGTGAACTCAAATTAAATAAATTATACTTATTTTAGTAATGAACTCCAAATTCTTACTAACGAACTGAATGCTGCGTCCGGGAAGTTGAGTAGTATGGTAGAACTTGCTGACCAAGCTTTATTGAGGGCCAAATCTGTATACGATGACGCATTGGGTCTGTATGCCGAAGTTAATACGACATTATTGCCAGATATTAAACTCAGTAAGCTGCGCCGCGATTCTACGGAGATAAATAGAACGGTAAGTACAACCTTATGTATATTGTGTGCAATATAAATTATATAAAAATAGTCTAAGAGACGTTGGCGAAGCAAAGGAGGCATATTAAATAACATTTTTGGTTATGATAAAGCAGTTCTAAAGTAATTACACATTGTGAATTATTTATTTTTAGATAGACGAAAAAGCTGCCGAACTGGAACAATTAATGAACAACAATGAAGAGACGTTAAACAATCTTGAGGAAGCCATACACAAGGGTAGAGATCTCTTGGACCAAGGTCACGACAGACAAGATGAACTTAATGATCTACTTGCGAAGCTTGATGAATTACAGGCACAAGCCAAAAATGACGTTGAGCTTACTAAAGCAACCCTAAAGGATGCCAACGAAATTTATAAGACCCTTAAAGGTAAAATATTTTAAGCAAATTAATATTATATTGTAGTTGACCTTTCAGTAAAAATTACAATTTTAAATTGAGATAAGAATCTGTTAAATGTATAATTACCATTACAATTTATTCATAAGTGTTAATACGTATAATTATTTTTAAAGTTATAATATACGATAAATTTTAAAACGAGTTCGTTTTTCCACAGAATTTAGCGACCAAGTGGCTGAATCCCGCCAACTCGCAGAACAAGCTGCTTTAGATGTACCGGGCGTGCAGGAAAAAGTGGCGGCTGCGGAAGAAAGTATCTCCAGTATAATCGAAGAATTGAATACTGCTAGTGATAAAGCAAAAGAGGCTAGAGATTTAGCACAAAAAGCGCAAAAGGAATACGCCGATAAGGCATCGGAGGTAATTGTCTAGTTTAAAATATGACTACTCTTTATCCATGTTGTGATCCAAAGGTTGTGTCTAGAAAAGGTAAAACAAAATAATAATTAAAAATGTTTATAGGCAGCTCATGAGATCAGGAAAAAAGCATCAACGTCTCGCGTCGAAGCAGGCAAATTAAGAGATGAAGCTGATAAACTATCAAGTAAGTATTTATATAAGTTGAGACTTCATATTGATACGACATTTTCTTGGTATAATTATAATATGGTAATTTTTATATTTTTCAAGAGATTGGCAATGTAATGGAAATTGGATCATAAAATTCAATATTTCTGGTCTGTGTGTAGAAATATGAATAGACAAAGAATAAAATAAGTTCCTGAAATTTTAAACAGTTCCCTTAAATATTTAATTCACAGCGCGCGTAAAAGGAACCGCAAAGCAAATAGAGGATAGAGAGAAACAGGCTGAGGAGAATATGCAGCTTACTCGCGATGCTAAAATGAAGGTAATAAATATCCGGTTTCTTTTATTTTGCCATATTGAGTCATAAAAAATACAAGGAGTATGTAATTTATATGAAAGAACTACTTTTAGTC
>DWHO01003953.1:0-11477 GCA_018247575.1 Eurytides lysithous rurik
TCTTTGACCTACTTACGTCTAAAAAGCTATTATTTGATAGAAACCACCTCAAAAAGTAATTCTATAGGAATAATGAAGACCAAGGACAGTCACTCAATTGTAGAAATTGGAGACTTTAGCCACTCAGAAAATTTAATAAAACTAGTTTTATGAATACTACATTAGATATTAATTAGTTCATTTTCATACAGTTTTACCAACGATCACCGCTTTACGACGTTAATTCGAATATCTATCATATGTAATAACCACTTGAACGTCCTAAAGTCGCGAATCGTTTTTGGCGGCAAAATTCCGCACGCAATAAACATTTATTGTGCCAAAAAACTGCACAACGTTCCTCGATAAATCGTTTGTAAAGATTAAGTGTAAACTACTCTAGTAGTAGTGTAAACGTCAGCGTATATAGAGTTATTTAGCTCACTTGGGCACTCCGTGGCTGAATAAAAATACAATCAAACATTTTTTTTAAATTTTAAAAGCTCTTTTTTTTGTTACTCTAATTAGTTTTTACTATGATGCGTAATGTGTATGTGCGCTTTAAACTTAGTTTTACATAATAGTTATTTTTAATTATAAAAGGATCAAACAGTAACGATGACCAAAAACGTCCAAGTTAGCTCGATTGTTTTCTTATCAAAAATATTATCGATTTCATAAGCATAGTTGACCAAATCCAATTACAATCTAGATTAGTCGTGTGTAAAAATACCCAATTGCGTCACTGTCGAGGTGAATAGGCTCTAACATTTGTGATGCACTTGGATTAATAATTTTATATAAATAGGGAAATTGAAGAAAGATTGAAGGATAACAAAATTGTACACTAGCATTTAGTGAATGTGTACACGTAATGAATCATTTGATTCTTTGATGTTGTTGCGAATGAACATTTCATTGACTACACCACATAGTTTCTGATCATAATGAAATTTTACGTACACTACGTACAAGTCTCACGATTGTTCAGTCATCAGTGATAACTCAAATCCTATGGATTTTGAGCGTCTGCGTTTTTCTTCTGTTTATTTATTAACTTCCAACAGTTTCTTATTAACTAATAAATGAAATATATTATTGTTTTTTTTTTATCATTTCAACACAAAAATATAATTTGAAACGGTTTTTCATTGTTATTTTACTCGAAATAACAACAACATACACTGACACTAATCTCATTAGTACCATATATGATAAGTAATGTTCGTCACACAATATTACTATTAATAATTGAAATATTTATAATAATTATTGATAAAAACATTCACTAAACTGCAGTTTAGCTTTACATTTAGTAAAATTATTGATATGTGTAGTGGGCGCAGTGCACTGGACTCAGTTACATGCGGCTTATGATAAACTGCATTTCGTTGTCAATAATACACATGATTAACAATTTCACAAATACGTGTCACATGAAAGAACGCTGAATAACCTATGCGGTCTATATTTATTGAAACTACACAAACATATCGTCCATTAATCTCCTATAAATCTTAAAATTACAGAAGATGAAATGACTTCTAGGATGACTTCCGTAGCTTCTTTCCTAATATAGAAAGTTGACAATTTATTATAAAAATTAATTCGGTAGTTTTTGAGATAGCTACCAAAAATGCAAGATATTAATAGTAGATTGCATAACATAATTGTATCGGTTCAAGTCTAGTAAGTAAATAAATAAAGGTCATGGGTCGTGTCTCACACGGTCGTCGGATCCCATACTAGGCAGAGCCTGTATTATTGTAACCTGACGACTTGTATAAATACTTATATATTTTAAATGCATACTTATATAGACAGTTAACATACAGATACAAAAAAAATACTTCTGCTGATCGCACAAATATTTGGTTCCGAGTGGGAAGCGAACCTATGACCTTTGGCTTAGGAGCACTAACCACTACACCAACGGGCCGGTAAATAGTAAAAAGTATACATTTAAACCGATTTATCTACACAAACAAGTTACTAAGATCAAGAGTCCCACCGACGGTGTAGGTCGGTAACCCGAGACACTTTCAGTTCATAAGAGGGTGATAATTAAATTACGGCAGTTCCCCCGCCATCCAAAATTCTCGTCGCAACGAAAAAACCCTGTTTAACATAGATCACGTAACCCATGCTTTACACTAGAAACATTAGGTGCAATAGTATTAGAGCAAATAGGTACAACAGGATCGCAACAAATAGTGCTTATCCGAACACTGTTTACTTTTACCTTTTTTTTTCAACTATCATAAGATAGCGGATGTGTTATCTGTTAGTATAACTTCGTGACAATGAGACACTAAAACTGAGAATTAACGTGCATTGAAACGATTCACAGTATTTCAATATCGACCATATCTACACGTTTTATTATATTTATTAAATTTACATCATTAATAATGTAGAGTTAATCCCGATACCCTCGAATTTATTATAAAACTGGTGACGATACGTTGTTCACCAATGTAATGTCCCAAATCTCGCTCTCCTTTGTTTCTTACTACCTTTTTGATGTTTTAAATGGAAAATGTCCCTATTGGTTTGGCCCTCTTTTGCTCAGTACCAGAGCATGGTATCAATTTAGTTTTTGGCAAGGAATCAATACTATAGGGTGGACAGTCATACAGACTAATTTATATTGTTTATACTTGCTATTTCTGTCTCATGCTCGCATAAATTTTTATATAAAGAAACATAAGCGAGCGATACATATAAATAACAAAAAAAGCGTTTAAATAAATAAAAACATACAACTATATGAATAAGGTTACTATTGAACGAAGTGCAAAGAATAGAAATTTATATTTCTACAATATTTAAAAATAGAATTAAAATAAATAATGCACTTACTAGGATTGTTGTTTAGCATTCTCAAACTATTGTATATAAAAATACATTCCGAATGATTATAAAAGTATAAAACAACCTACATGCTTACTGTGGCGTTTATTTTATCTAGCCTAGATCTTTTTATTAAGCTACAAGCCATATAACGCATACACATTATTGTATAACATAACCGAAACCGTAGACTATTTTTGTATTAAATCTCCTACTCATACTATTATAATATATTAAGGGTTCAAATAGTATATGTGACAAAACAGTTTTCGCTAAAAAAACCCAGTAACAATAAACAGTTCTCCAACTGTACATTACCATATACTAGCGATAAAATCGTTAATTATAATTGTATTCATTACATTTATACATAACACTTTATGCATTTATTTTATAATTGTCAACTTAATAACAAATATATCATTCTTTAAAACGGAATTTACGGTTATTAAGTATTGCAGCTACTATTTAAATAGTATCTTTGGCCACGTAATAAGAATAAAACCCTAATTTTTTACTTCTATTTTTAAATCGACACTGAAATGGTTCTGGACTCTATTACTGCTTTTTGGCTATACTTTATTTCTAATTTTAATAAAACTTTCATAATAACGGAGCAAGTAAACGAAATTCAATACAAAAGTTTTTCCATTTAATTTCAAATGGAATAGTAGTAAAACAGTATTTAGACTAAACATATCTTATCGACTATCACGCACTCGTATACACTTCAATACACAATGTTAGTATCGATCGACAATTATCAATACATGTTTCAATAAATCCTTTTTTCACGTCGACGATAAAGCTAATAAAATAATCAACTCTGTACAAAATGTATAGAAAATATTATAATTACTCTTATTAATTATTTACAGTCTTCATCATAAATTAAAACGTTATTGATTCCTAAACAAAGTGGTACACTCAACACCTGTTAGGGGGATCCCACCAGTGTCTGAAATTTTGATAAATCGTAGTCTTCTTTACTAAATCTTCTCTGTTTAGTATTGTACAAAAGCTGCAATAGTCATCAGTCTCTAAACTCTCAAATCTCCTGTAGTACGAGTAGTGATCTCTCCATCTAAAAAATTCGGCATACTTTTCAGGGTCGTTGATTAATTCGTTCATTTTTGCCGCCAGCTTCTCTGGACCGAGGTCTCTTGCATTTAAGTAAATGCCATCAGGCATAAACCTGAAACAAATCAATAGTTACAGTGTACATGGTGTATGAAAAGTAAACGATTATTTAACTTTTAATGTATTTAACTTCACAATAACTACGCTGATTAAGAAAGGATCACAATTGAGTTGGAACAATTATAATGTTCTAACATTATACAAGTCACACATACAACAAGTCACAATAAATCTATTATCAAACAAAAAGTAAATTAGTTAAAATGAAATTGTTGACAACAAAATTTTTAAAGGAATGAAAAAGCAAAAAAAAATATTTTATTTTAACTTTTCTGTAAAGTTGTCAGCGTCAACAAATCCTATTTGTATATTTTGTATTTGTTGACACTCTTTAAAAGAACAAATAATTGCGGCAAATATTTCAATGTTTTAGATTCAAATAAAGATGTAACTACCTCGTGTAGTTAGCTCCTCCGTAGACAATTGGCACGGCGTAATGCTTCAAGCCGTGCAAAAGTTTTTCGGTCACGTAATCTTCGCTGAACGAATTTTCGAACGATAAATAGAAATAATAATCGTTCTCAATAAGTTTGTTACACTCATCTTCACTATCCCGTTCACATTTCAATGGTCCGCACTTACCGTAAACGTCTACAGTGAGTTCATAGTTTTTGAGATGCGCCTGCAGTTCTCTAACAAACCTCTCACGACCACTTCGTGAATAGCAATTCGACACAAACCAGGCCGCAGCCTTGGACTTCTTCTTTAGCTTTGCTTTTAATTCGTCACTAACCGGGTTCATCTCCTCCAGTTTCATCCAATTCATAATCGTTTTGGGACCTATTAAATTCTGTTTATCGTCTCTAACAACGACGTAGCCCCATTTCGCTTCAGATTCTAATTTGTAAGTCCAGGTCCAGTTGAAGAAGCCATCAAATATGTTCGTACACACCGGATAGTTGTCGGCGGATTCGATGGTCGCGAAGACGAACTTCTGGTGCGGGGATCTCTTCTCGGGAAAATTGTTCTTCCTCATCCGCACCACCTCAGGACCGGCGAACGCTATGACGTCGAATTTCGTATAGTCTCCAAGATAAGACCGGTCGCCAGTGACAAAGCAGTTAGTGTACGGGCATTTTCTCTCTATGAAACCATTTTGCCCCTCACCCATATATACAAAAGGCACGTTCTTCGATGACGTCCAACGTAGTATATATTTCAAATCCGTTTTGCTGGATTCCACTTTCTTACTCGCAGCCACAGCCCCGTCTTCGTATTCTGCTACTTTTTGTATGATTTTATCTATGTTCTCTTGCATTTCGTATATTTTAGCACTGATCACCACACTGTCTTGTCCGTATCGAGTGTCCTTCAAGGACAAATACATGAACACAAGTAAAGAAATTAATGTGCAGCTAAAAAACAACTTTATATAGATATTGTTCCTCATTTTGTCGGATTTTTTCTCACGTCTGATGTTTAGTTTCGGAGAGGATGAGTGCGCGTGCGCGTTCGACGCTCGACCATATCGCCACTGACGGCAAAGTAAACATTGACTCAAAACGACATATCTAATCAATGGACATGCGGTGACCACCATTATCCGTTTTTCATACAAAACTTTTTTTTGCTCTGAACCGTGCTTCGTGCAGCAGATTATTTGTTGAGAGAAGCTAATGTGACCGAACAAGCGTTTCGCTTGATGATAAGGTTTACCCATTGATGAAGGGTCAACATCAAAGGACTTAAAAGTACCAGATACCACAGTTTTATATACATACAAAAGATCTGGCCTAACTTTTTGAAGCCTTTTGAAAAACCTGGACGCTTTACCACGTCGATAAAAAAAATTAATATAAATATTTTATTCTATTCTAATGTAAATATTGACACTGTAACTACGAAATCACTAAGTTTAAAATTCATTTATAAAAAATTTAAAGTCATTACATCCGTTAAATAACATTATTTCAAAATAAATAATTGAAAATTTCAGCAAAATGAATGTATATCTCAACGGACGTGCTGCAAATTAATTTACTTTTCATACAAAAAAGCCTTAATGAATAAGTCCAATGCCACCAATGAGTGTTGTAAAATAACATATACATCCACATTTGATCATGACATCTTGTATCGTTATATTCATTTTTGAATTGAAATTTACTTAACAATTGTCAATCCTCATTCTGTTGAATACTCTGCTAAATAGAATTATACTCTTGTTACCGTTAAAATCCAGTGCACGAGTTCGTCTCTGTGTTATTCAATAAAGGAAAGCGAGTTTTAACAAATCACCGTATCGAATGATGAGTTTGACAACAAAGAGATCGACTTTCTGACATTGTGTATGGAAAAAATTGAAAACTTTCCGACTTCAATGCTTCACTATATTCCTCACTTTAAAATCAAGAAAAGTAGTTTTTTTTTTCAGTGCTTAATAGTCTTGTCACTTTATTTGTTTAAAAAGACCTTCAACGTGGTGATTTGTATGTTTCTTAATTTCGATTGTCTCACTTGAAAGGAAACTATATTGGCTCCTTAATTAAGGTGTTTGTAGATTGTGGACTTGTAATGTTTCTCTTGTAATATCCAGTACACTGGTGTTACAACACACACCACAAGCAGTAACCACTACAACAGTATATCATTCACCATTTTGTGCAAATTAAGCATTAGTAATAAGATTTTACCTATGCAAAGCTTTCACTTATACGTAGAATTAATAAGCAAGTTTAAGTATCAACCTATTAAAAAATGTCAGTGTTAATACATTCGAATCGTTTTTAGTACTGTCGCGTATATTAACTACTTAACCTTATGTATTTGACTGAGATTTTGTGAATTAGTTCTTTCCACAATTTACCTAAGTTAATGTGTCCTTGAATATGGCGAACGTATATAGAATTATTTCTTTTCTTAGTTTCAAGTTAGCAAGAGTTGGTAATTTAATTAAAACCTTACATTGAAATGAATACTCACAATATTAAATTACGAATGAATGCCAAACTTATTAAAACAACAAAATACCGACAAACTTCATTTTCCTATAATAATTTCTCCAACAAACTGAGCCCATAACGTGGGTTTAAAACGTTTCACTTTTCTCTCGCCACTCAGAATTTTGGAGTAGCATATTTTATTTTACTATTTACAGTAATTCCGATATTTCTCTTTGAACTGTAACACAGCGGTGGTGACACACCTCTGACTGGCAACACTGAGCTGCCCTAGACGAACTGTGCAATATTCTTACCACTAAGAGCAAATAGAGCAACTAACAGATCTTTAATTGCTTCAACCAAAAAATCAAATAAAAATAGTACCATATTTTTAACAATATAACAAGCAATTAAAACAATGTGTTTTTTGACGTCATATTCGATATAACATAACTAAACATATCAAACGAAAGATAAGTAATGCAAGTGTTATCTTAGTAGCATTCGCTTTGTTAACTAATTTATCAAAGGCTAGCGATTTCAATACATTGCTGCGCCCGTGAATCCTGAAATTAACATCAATAAAAGGCTAAGGAGCAGACTGTATGTTCAAACCATTGAGTTTGAAATAGATGGTTATCACTGAATAGTACAAAATGACTTCAAATGACATTCCACTCTTATTCAGAACTCACAGCGGATTTGTTCTAAAGTCAGTCAGAGACCGGGTATTAACAAAACTCCTGGCAGAAAATAATAGCAAATAAAAGCATACGAGTCATTGTCTGTAACCGTTTTTTCATTTTTGGAAAAGTTTTCAGACAGATTTTTTGTGCTATGATAAAGTAGTACAGTAGCTTCGAGTTACAAGCCCAAAAAGTAAAGTGACTCACACCATTCTTCCGTGAGGACGTAATAGAAGTTTGACATATGCATCCTTATTTTATCTATTTTTCAAAATGGTTTCTCACCCGGTGCAAATAATATATTTATACGAAATACAAATGATTGTTCCGGCCCTGGACGCTTTTCGCTGCGCAAAATATCTGTGTAAAATGCTCTTATAAAACGATATATTAAATAGGGGTAATACAACAGGGGTAGAGTTTAAAAAAATGTAACATGAAAATAATAATGTATCATAAAATAATTATTATATTAAATTCGTTTACGTAAAAAATTTTAACCAAATACCATCTACTTTGTACAAGATTTCCTTTATAAAACTTATCAATTGTCATTTTTACATCTTAGTTCGTGAGTAACCACGACCAGCTCGGAATGCAGTTCTGCTGAGAAGAGCCGGTGAAACTCAACAGTTGCTCTTTTAAAATGTCATTATAGTATGTTAAACCTTAACACAATAATATCTATCACATACGGTTCAATCAACTAAATTCCACGCGCTTTGGTCCACCGGAAGCTCTTGAACACATAATATAAATAGATTAATTCTAATTTTACTTTTAAAACGTTTCAATGGTAGATCCAGGACATTTTATGGATTTTTTCATCTTTTGGAGATTTAATCGAGGTGTTACAAGCTTATTCTTATTTTTAGTATTTACCACGTGTTCGTCAGTGAGTTTCGAGAAAGTATTAAAATTTTGTCTGATAAATAATATGTTACAGGGTATTTTTATTTTATTTTATTAGAATGATGTTTGCACTTTCAGCCTATGCGCAAACTGTCAATTTGACTTTTTACATAAGGTATGATAAATTCCACACATATAGTTCTCCTGGAATTTAGTACTAAATTGTTAAATTTCGAACCAGTTTAGTATGCGTAGCAGAACACCGTTGACTTCGTCATTTTTATTTCTATTACGCTTGACCTTGAAGACAAGAGAAGTATCATCAGCAAAAATTAAATGTCATACAAATTCTTCACATAAAACGACAAATCATTGATCTAAATTAAGAATAAAAATGGCCCAAGAATAGATCCTTGTGGAACACCCGTCTTTAAAGGAGATCCAGATGATTTCACATTATTTATTTCAACCCTCTGGACTCTATGATTTAAATAAAAGGCAATAAGGTCAAGTGCAGCGCCGCGTAAGCCACAGTAGTTTAATTTCAGAAATGATGTTTGATGTTCCACACAATTATAGAATTGGATAAATCACAAAATACACTTATTGCATTCTGCGATTTCTCCCATCTTTCAAAAATATTGAAAGTTTCAGTTATATTTTCTGATGAATCGTGTTTAAAGAAGAAAAGATTGCTATTAAGGCTAATATTACTCTCTGATGTGGCGATGGCAACTGATGATGATGATTTTAAAGTATGAGTTTCCGTTACAGGTATTTCGGAGAAAAATAATTCAAAAGCAGTCGCCACATCTAAATCCGAAATTTTATCAAATATCACATCCCAAGTTTTCGTAATTCTATCTTTCTAGTTTAAGATTCTATTTCTTATATAAATAGAGTTGGCCTGTATGCAAACATTTAATATATTTTGGAAAAGTTTCTAATTTTAGTTAAGAACGCTGGATTATTATTCCAATGCCTTATACTGTATAATTTATATAATATATCTCTACTTTTGCGGATACCTAAAAATATGGACCCGCTCTCCCGAAAAATCCGCTTAAGTCCAGTAACAATGGTGCCGAATAGTGAATACCTAAAATGTAAAATCGAATTTTCTCGGGGCTCAGTGGAAATGTCAAATTCATCCCGTTCCCTCATTTCGCAAGGATTTGTTTTGATTCGAGCGCGAAATCTCGTTATAGCCTGCGCCTATTATGCTCGGAGGGCAAGCGAAAATAGTTTCTAGATACTATGCAAGTACGGTTCAAGTATTGCAGTAATGAAATTACTGCAATACTTGAACCGTTATTTAATTTTATATAGCTTAATATTTTTAATAATAAATTTTTAAAATTTATGTAAGAATTAATTACATCTAATAATTACATAAAGAAACATTCTCCAACATTCGTCATCCATTGACGAACTACATAGTTCGTTCGACACAAGAAGGATTCTAATATTTTCTATTATATAATATAATTAAAAACCATCGGTCTGTCAAAACTTTAAGTCGTGAAATGATGGCCAATTAATACAAAACGGAAGTCGTCACGATAAAAATATGTGTATTATGAGTATATGCGAATAAAACAAAAAAATAAAGCCGAAAACTTGGGTGATTGATGACAAGAACGCTGTACTACTTCAAGATATAGACGCAATAACTGATCAATGCAATGCTGCTCTGTAACGCCACAACGAGCAATTACGGATGTATTTGAAATTTTCGTATTTCAACGCAGTAAAAAGAAGTTTAATGCAATAATATTTGGGAAAAGTTCTGTCTTGTATTGTTTTAGATCGAACTAAAGGGCACTAGAGGGTTAAACTCAGGGCGAATGCACTAAAATCAATCAACTTATGCGATGGTAGTACAGTAGGCGTCTGTGTCCATTACAAACAGAGACCAATTCATGTAAATGCACTCCTACTTTTGCTATGTGATTTCTAAAGTAAAATCGTAAGAACGATTTTACTTCACTGAATAGGGATATCGTTTACGTATTTCAGCGTTCTTCTAGTATTATTTTCTCACTCTTTTCATGTAAAAATATTACAACAACAAACATTAATATCAAAAAATAAAATTCGCCGTGATAGGTACTTAATAAATGATATTGACACTAGCTATTAATACCGAGGTATCATCGGTAATGGGTAAAATGGAAGGTTTGATATTTTGTCTATTATATTCAAACTATTTTATAAGTGAACGATGAATTATCTTTTAGTCCTCGTTTTTTCCAAAAACTAAAAATCTATTTCCGTCGTATGTAAAATCCAGTAAAACCTTGATATTTTTACAGAAACTTTAGAACTCGATATCTAATTTTGTACGAGGTGTCAAAAAGACATAAAAATATTTGCAATATTAGTTTTACGATGACGTTATAATGAGGAATATCTTGTGATTCTAAACATTGTTTTTTATAAGGACTGAAATCTCTACGGAAACAATCAACTGTTTAACCCATTACCGCGGCGTAACTCGGTAATAGATTGTATCTTTTTTCCGAGTGTTACTTGGAATTAAAGTTTTCATATAAAATACAATACCCAGTGATGTGACAGTCACTATTTAATGTACTGCATCCGCTTAGAAGTAGCCTGACTCATACTTTGGGTGAGGTCCTCACGATACTCGAGCTGATCGGTGGCGGAAATAGCCCTAGGGCCATCTTACACTTTCCTTACGATTTCCATCAAGCGAAAGGGTATGGACAGGAGCGGGGCCATAGGTCGTGGGTTCGAATCCGGCGGAGGGCAATGACTTTGTGTAGTTGGATTAGGGCATTTTTTTTATGGATTAGGAGGCAAACGAGCAAGCGACTCACGCAAACGATCACCGCCGCCCATGGACATTCGCAACATCAGAAGACTTGCAAATGCGTTGCCGGCCTTTTACCGGCTGGCATTACGGGTTGATCACCCGATTGTCTGAAAAGTAAGATGATCCATGCGTCGGGGTTATGGGCATGTAAAAAGTCGGTCCCGGCTTCTTGTCGACGCCATTAAG
>DWHO01003954.1:0-11475 GCA_018247575.1 Eurytides lysithous rurik
TGCGCACTTGGCTGATCTCTTGTAGATCGGCCGCCGTGGCCGGATTCGGTCGGGAGGACATTATTATTATTATTATTTCGCATGCGATATATGAATGAAATTATTCTCCACCATCGTAATTGCGATCAAAATCACCACTTTGGCCAAATTATTTACCGCATTATATCTTGGCCTGAGGGGCTTTGGATTGTATATGTTGAAATATTCAGTTTTTAGTCGCGGTCAAAATCATCGTTACTGTGCACCAGCAACGTTGTTCATCGCCTATTAGTGGGAAAATAATCGTTTTATTATTTGTATCCTCTCTCAGTATTATTAAAATAATACCTTATTGTTTTATTTCTTTTTATTGTATAAATTTCGTTTTCTTATATAAATTGGTAACAATTTACCGTAAAAAAACAATACACGTGCTGAATATGTTGTGCTTTTGTCTTTAAATTGGAGAACTGTATCGAAAAAGTAAATAATTGTTTATTCCATGTCATCGGCATCGATGTATGCTTTTACATTATTTTTGTAATAGTAAAATGGGTTGAATACGACATGAACTTATAGTTGTGGTTGTGAAAACGTGAAGAATTTTAATACGAAAATAACTTAAAATGTGAACATGGCTTTTTCATTAACAGTATTAGTCATAACATTCTGGCTTCGGTGCACACCAGTGTATGGATACGAGTTTATATCACAATATCCCATTCAACACAATGAGACATTTCAGTTTTATCATCTTGTTATTGATAAAATCAGTGGACAAGTGTATGCTGGGTCAACGAACTGGATTCATCAATTAAGTCCAGACCTAAAACCGATAAATGTAATTCGGACTGGACCTAAATTGGATAATCCTATGTGCCATGCTAGTGGTTGCCCATCGCCTGATATACAAACGACGTGGATTGATAATGTGAATAAGATATTGGTAATAGATCAAGAATCACGAATAGTTATGGCATGCGGATCAGTGGCGCAAGGATCATGTGTAAAATATAAATTGGGTGATATTTCTGCTGAACCAGATTTCGTCCCTGTAAGTGTCGCTGCAAATGATGCCGAAGCTTCTACATATGCTTTTATTGGCCCAGAACGATACAATTCTTGGGACCGTTCAAATGTATTGTATGTAGGTACAACTTTTACAAATAATGGTGAATACAGACATGATGTTCCGGCAATATCTAGTCGAGATCTCATATCCCTTGAGCTGGCACAATTCACCTTTTCAAAACAAAGTTTGATACAGATTGATGTAAAGTATAGAGATAATTTTTTAGTGCAATATGTGTATGGTTTTAATGCAAGTGATTATGCTTATTTTTTAATTATACAAAAGCATTCCCATCTGGCTGGTAATGAGGAACTCGGTTATGTTTCACGTTTAGCTCGCACATGTGTTAATGATGACAACTACAACAGCTACATTGAAGTTACACTTGAATGTCATGTAAAGGAGGAAAATATTAATGGTAAGATTGAAATTGTCAATTATAACTTAGTTCAAGATGCTAAAATAGCTATAGCTGGTGTAAAACTAGCTGCACAGTTTGGTATTGAAACAGGAGATCCTATTCTTGTTGCATCATTTAGTCCATCTAAAGGGATCAGTAATGAACCAATTAACAAGTCTGCTATCTGTGTATTTTCCTTACAGGAAATAGAAATTAAGTTTAATGAAAATGTTCACATGTGTTTCAATGGTAGCACTAAAGCACGAAACATGGGTTACATATCAGGCATGATATCTGATGGGAAATGCCCTAGTGTTGGTTCTACAGGCAATATACTTAATTTTTGTGAAGTTGGTCTTAAAATAAGTGGCCTGTATCCTATTAAAACTATGTCAGTATTTAATTGGAATGATACATTAATTTCTTCTGTGACTATGTCAGTTACAGGTTTACATACTGTTGCCTTTCTTGGAACTTATGATGGGGTATTAAAAAAAAATCTTATTGACGCCGAAAAAGCATTAGAATATTCAAGTGAAGTACTTTTACCAGGGCAAAAAATACTTCCAGATACAACTTTGTCACCTTACCAGAAAACTCTTTATGTATTATCCAGAAATACTATTGTTCAAATACCAACAGAAAAGTGTGCGGAACATAGTGATTGCTCATCATGCCTTGAATCAAATGATCCACACTGTGGCTGGTGTTCATTGGAAAAAAGATGTACTGTGCAAAGTATGTGTCAAAAAGGCACTCAAAGTGCACCACGGTGGCTCTCACAATATACAGGACAACAATGTATTGATTTTGAGCAGATATTACCAGAAAGAATTTCTATAAATGAAATAACTACTGTACAACTTGTAATAAGAACATTGCCTGAGCTACCATTTGGAGCCAAGTATAAATGTGTATTTGGTAATGCTCCACCCATTGATGCTGCTGTAACATCTAATGGACTTGCCTGTCCCACACCAGATATAAAACACAGGCCAAAAATACTGCAAGGTCAAGATCATGTGTATGTGCCCCTTTCTGTTCATTCTTCAGAAACCAATAAAGACTTTGTGTCTCGCAACTTTGCCTTTTATGATTGTGCTAAGCACACTACTTGTCATGCCTGTATTATGAGTGAGTGGGCGTGTAATTGGTGTATTTATGATAATAAATGTACACATGACACCTCTGTGTGTCAAAGAACTATTATTAGTGGTGAAAATAATCCATCAAAGTTGCTTAATCATGGAATTGGCCATTGCCCTCGTATAAGGCAGTACAAAAAACCAATATTAGTACCTAATAATGTCCCTAAAGAGTTGGAGTTGGAGGTGGAAAACTTACCACATTTACAACCTGGACATACAGGATTTCAATGTTCAGTAAGCATTGAATTAGCAAATATGATTTTACCAGCTAGAGTGGAGTCAAACCATTTCATTGTTTGTGATAAAACTACTTATTCCTATGAAGAAGATGTAGGTGAATATAATGTAAGTGTTAAAGTAGTATGGAACCATAATCACTATATTGACACTATAAACATCACTTTGTATAAGTGTGAAATACTTGGATCCCACAGAGATCATGCTGATTGTTCTCTTTGTATAACACGTAATTCTATTTTCCAATGTACTTGGTGTGGTAATGCATGTTCTTACAGTGAATCTTGTCTTGAAAATCCTGTCACTGAATGCCCTAAACCAAGAATAGATATGATAAAACCTCTAAGTGGGCCAATAGAAGGTGGAACAATAGTCACCATAGAAGGTAGTAACCTTGGTTTAAGAGTCGAGGAAGTAACAGGAAAAGTAAGAATTGGAGATGTTCTATGTGATATAGTAGACTTTGAAGTATCTGTGAGTATTACTTGCCGTACAGGTCCCTCAAACGGCTCAATAGTTGCACCAGTGATTGTCGAAAATGATGCTGGTTATACAGAATCAAGTGTATTATTTAGTTATAAAAATATAAAATTACAAGGTATATATCCTAGTCTTGGGCCACTGTCAGGTGGGACTCAATTAGCTATTGGTGGGCAACATCTTAATATTGGCTCATCTGTTTCTGCATATTTAGATGAATTGCCATGTGCTGTTAATAAGACACAAACATCTAACAGCAGACTGATTTGTGTGACACCAAAAGCAAACACCCCTAGAGTGATACATACATTAACAGTTGCTATTGATAATGCAAACAGGACTTTGTATGGAGATTTATTTAATTTTACAGCGGACCCAACTATTATGGAAATTAAACCCCTTAAAAGTTCTGTATCTGGTGGTAGAATGATAACAGTCCATGGTACAAACTTGCACACTATTCAAAAACCATTAATGAAGTTATATTATGCAAATGAATTGCATCCTATTAATTTTACTGCTTGTGTAGTACTCAATTCCAATCAAATGGAATGTCCTAGTCCTGCAATTAACAAAAAATATGATGAGATTTTACAAGCAACAAAATTACAGACAAGCACTCCACAAATAGCAATGAAAGTTGGATTTGTAATGGATAATGTTGAAACTATGCATGATTTAGAAAAATATTTTAACCCACCCAGAACTTATATGGTGTTCGTTGAAGATCCGCATGTTTATCATTTTCCTAACCGCATTAAATCATATAAAGGAGATCCACTAGTTATAGAAGGTGAAAATTTGATAAGAGCTAGTGACGAATCAGATGTTGTTGTGACTATTGGTACACAACCTTGTAATGTTACTAGTTTAACTATGCAACAATTATTGTGTACGCCTCCTGAAGTACAACCACTTAACACTGATGAGAATGGACTTCAAATAACTGATATTAACTTACCATTAGTAGTTGTAAAGATTGGAAAAAATTTAAGATTTCCAATTGGGTACCTCCATTATGAATTGCTTCGTAATTATACATTTCCGCCAGAAGCTATCGCAGGTATTGCTGCGGGGACATTTTTTCTTGTGCTTATATTCATGATTGTACTAGTTATGTATCGTAGAAGGAGCACAAAAGCTGAGAGAGAATATAAAAGAATTCAAATACAAATGGATACTTTGGAAAGCAATGTAAGACTTGAATGTAAGTTGGCTTTTGCTGAACTGCAAACTGATATGTCTGATTTGGCAGCAGATTTAGAACATTCTGGTATTCCTACTCTTGATCATGTTAATTATGTAATGAAAGTATTTTTCCCTGGAGTATCTGACCATCCCATCTTAAATGTTCAACGACAATTCATAAACACACCTCGAACTAATTACGATGCGGCTATGATTCAATTCGAACAACTCCTAAACAATAAATGTTTCCTTCTGTCATTTATAGACACATTGGAGTCCCAAAAGTCATTTAACATTAGAGACAAAGTAAATGTGGCTTCTCTTTTAATGATAATACTAATGGGCAAAATGGAGTACGCCACGGATATTCTGAAATCCTTATTGCTACGGCTTATTGAAAAATCAGTTTGTAATAAACATCCTCAACTAATGTTGCGAAGAACTGAGAGTGTTGTAGAAAAAATGTTAACAAACTGGATGGCTTTATGTATGTATTATTACCTTAAGGATTACGCGGGTTCTTCGTTATTCTTACTCTTTAAAGCAATTAAGCACCAGATTGAAAAAGGTGTTGTGGACGCCATTACACACGAGGCACGTTATTCTTTATCCGAAGAAAAACTTTTAAAAGAACAAATTGATTACCAATTTGTTACATTGCATATAGTACAGGATGATTTTGATGACAAAGTTCAATGTAAAGTTTTAGATTGCGATAGTATATCGCAAGTCAAGTCCAAAATATTAGATGCATTATTTAAAAATACTCCATTTTCTATGCGTCCCTCCGTCCACGAAGTTGATTTAGAATGGCGTCATGGTAGAGGAGGTCATGTTACACTTCAAGATGAAGATGTCACAACAAAAACGGTTAATAGTTGGCGAAAGCTAAATACCCTCGGTCATTATGGAGTTAAAGAGTCAGCGATCATGTCTTTGATTCCACGCCAAAATGATAGTTTTAATACACCTTATAAAATACCCTGTAAAAATTGTACGGGCATATATTGCTCGAATACTCATATAAGAGTCTATAACAGTGATATTGCCGATCAAAATGTCCATTTCTATCATTTAGTGAAGCCAATAGAATATCAACACATTATAAATAAATCTTCAGAGCATAGTCATAAAGCAATTCCCGAAATATTCCTTACTAGACTCCTTTCAACAAAAGGTACAGTACATAAATTTGTCGATGACTTCTTCAGTACAATACTTACAGTAAATGAAGTATTGCCTCCAGCCGTCAAATGGTTATTTGATTTGTTTGATGATGCTGCTAGAGCACATGGCATAATTAATCCGGAAGTGGTTCATGCTTGGAAATCAAACAGTTTACCTTTGCGATTTTGGGTGAACCTTATTAAAAACCCTGATTTTATTTTCGACATAAACAAAACTGCAACTGTTGATTCCTCTCTTTCTGTGATCGCGCAAACTTTCATGGACGCATGTTCTTTAACAGAACACCGCCTTTGCAAAGATTCCCCGTCCAATAAATTACTATTCGCAAAAGATCTACCTACATACAGAGAAATGGTAATACAGTTTTATCAAGCAGTTTCACAATTGCCACAAGTAACAGACCAAGAGCTAAGCACATCCATGCAACAACTTTCAGTAGAACAGTTGAATGAGTTCGATACTCTTTCAGCTCTTAAAGAATTGTATATTTATGTCAGTAAATACCGAGAACAAATTATGTTAGGGTTAGAAAATAAAATGCACCTAGCTCATAAATTAGATAATATAGCATGCACTATGGAAGGTGATCCAAGTTCTATATGCTGACTATATGAAAGCATTACTTACGATTTGATTGCATTTACCTAATTTATTTATATAATACATATTTTGTAAAAATCAAAAGCTTTAATTTATTCTGAAAATACTCAGATTTAAAAACCGATATGTAAAAAGACTGTAAAATATGAGTTCCATAATTCTAGTTAGAAACTTAATGTATTAAATTGTTTTGAAATATTCATACCTTTAACAATGATCTAAAGTTATTATAATGAAAATAATATTATACGCATTTTTGGTAAAAAAAGGTGATTTAAGTAATAAACCTGTTTCTATTTATAGATTTGTCATTCATAATCTCTGAGATTTTTACCTTACTAATGATTGTTAAATGTCAAGCATAAGAAACATAAATTAAAACAAACATGTAACAGTGCTAAATATTGAGATAATTTAATAACCTCTCCCCGTGGCCATATTTTTTTACCTATGCCATTTTTAAATTCATTTAAATGTTACATTAGATTTTTATAAATAATATTTAATAATTCCATAAATTATATAGATTTGGCACTGAATTTAGTTTTAATGTAAATTATTCACATGTATTGAATCTTAACATACTTAATCTATGTGTAATTAAAATTAATGTGTAAGGTATATGTAAAGAGAAATAAGTTTTATTTTAAGGAAAATGTTGTGATATTTGTATTTGGAATATTCATAACGTTTTATGAATTCGTAATACTACATATTTTTTACTGAAAATGTTCATACTAGTAATAGTCCGTTCGTAATTACATGTAAATTGTGTAAAGAGAAATTTAAA
Source organism: Eurytides lysithous rurik (assembly GCA_018247575.1). NCBI lineage: Eukaryota > Metazoa > Arthropoda > Insecta > Lepidoptera > Papilionidae > Eurytides > Eurytides lysithous. The sequence goes on from DWHO01003954.1 coordinate 7,083, forward strand.
TTTATGAGCGAAACTTTAATGTTATAACTTGATTTAATATTTAGTTAAAATAGTCAACATCTGCCTCTTAATATTATTTCTCAATAACAACATAAAGTTGACGTAAAAGAAGATAAGTGCGCAAATTATAAACTTTCTAAACATAATTATTATAAGTGATTTTATTGATCTCATGATTTTATTTCTTTATTGCTCAACTTATAACATTAATGGGAAGAGAAGATCAATTAACAAAAAATAACTGTTATATGAAAATGTTCATTTTGTTAATATATAGTATAGAAACTATATTTCTATTTGTAAAAACTTTTAATAATTGTTTATTTTTACCATCACATTATGTTTTCCGCACACTATTAATAAAAAAAATGTCTTATAATATTCCATTTACAAAATAAGTTTAGATATATCTTGTAGATACTAAGACCGCGTAAAATTCACCCGTCTCTTAAAATTTTATATTATTGATTTAGAAATATACTTATTTATCAATCTTTTGTAATAAATTATTTCAACTTGAATGGGAAAAAAAACATATTAATTTCGTAACATTTATTGGACACAAAAATTATATTCCATTCGGATCAACGTTTTTTAACACTTTTAAGGCGATTTTTATATATTTCCTACAATTTTACACGACAAATTTTGTTTATATTTAATTTATAAAACAGGTCAGTTTATAATACGATTAGAAGTATGGAAACAAGGGGTATGGTCTATATTTTATAATCTGTTACAAATAATAATTTGGATTAAAGTATAAAAATAAACAAACCTAAAGCATTTAAAGTATTGTTGAATGCGAAAGCAAAACTAATTCACTTTGCACTTTGAATTTTTCGTCACACAAAACTTTTGGTTATCAACTCACATACTCGGAATTATAGTTTCATATGAGATCAATTGTATTTGGTCAGCTAAGGCTAATAATATAAGTACCATGTCGTAAGTAAAAAAAACATCAGTTAAGCAATCGGGTAATGGAAATGTGTTCAAAATTGAAATCGTAAGCGTCCAACAATCGGACAAAATATTTTCCATAAAAAACAATACATCGCAAAAAAATTGGCTCGAATTATGTACATGAATAGAACTACTATTAAAAAATATCCAACAACAGCATTAATTTAAACATCGGAATAACATTCTCGTCTCTATTACCAAACATATAGCTGCTTTTTTTAAATAGAATACTCAATATAATTAAAAATCAAAAAAATCAGTTATATTTAATCGAAACGTACAAATAAATAACTTCATTTTATTGAAACATACTGAAGCATTCAGCTTCTAATAACATATATTTCCACATACATTTTGAAAAAAAAAACTGAGTCTGCTTTAAATGCCTGTTATTTGGAGATTCATATACTCTACATTTCACAAAAAAATCTCATTCACAGAACATACATTACCAAATAAATCACGCTATGTGACAAAATTATTGAATTAGCTACAGATATGTGGAAATACAATTTGAAGGTCAGTTAGTAATAAATGCAAAATCTACGTACATCATATAAACCTGCCGTGTTAATTGAGTTCTATAATTAGATTAGTAATAGTTATGTTAATGTCTGGAAGGCACAGACTTTCTCTGGGTAAAGGTGTCTTAATCAAAATTAACACCAAGTGCTAAAATACGTGTTCAAACCGAAAAATATTGTGTAAATCTTATATATGCATATTGCCTTGCAAACTTAGCCATAGTGCACTTGCCATAAGTAATTTGAAAGCAATGAAAAAAAAATACAGAGAAAATATGTTTGTTGAATTAACAAGTTGAACTAGGTCAAGAAGGTAAGACTTGCATCACAGTCTACTATGAATTTTAGAATTATCAATAAAAATTCTTAGGTTTTCTTCAACCAATAATTATGCTATTCTATTTCTTGTACTGCTATAATGCTACATACAATTTTTACAAAATATCAACTCTCTGCAATATGATGCATTATTTCTTGTTTGTTATCACAATAAACAAAAATAAAAATTATCACAATACAGACAATTGCACCTAATGTTCAGTTGTGTAGCAGAACATTGAAAACCGTCTACTCTCATTAGTTCCGCGTAAAAACTACGAGATATATCTCAATCCGCGTGTGCGTTACCAGAAACGATAGAAAGGTGTTTTTCTTAAACTTGCCTAATTTCTTAGTAAAATAAGTTAATAACGTAATTATATTCGAAAAGTTCCATATAAAATGGCAAAATAATCATATCACACATATGTATACTTTCTTTTGAGTTCAATAATGAATAATTAAAAATATTGGTCAATTTTAGAGATATTATATTATCAACATCTCGCCATTAGTAACAGTTACATCATGTCTAGTTAATTCAAATAAATATTTCATACGATTCTCCGACGGACTATGAATGCTTGAACGTAGAATGAATAATTAATAGACCAAGTATTCTTGATTTCGCAAAGAAAATACATATCAAATTTAAAAGCTTTACTAAAATAGTTTTATTTTTGTTTTAGACCGGAGTGTGTAAACTAGACCGCGATGGTAAATGTATGTATAATGTCATCACAACTCAGAGGTAAAAAAAACCGCCAATTTCTCAAGCTTTTGGAATACTGTGTCTGCTAACCTATGTTTACTTATTACCTATAAAGCAATCAACAACAAATCAAATTTGAAATAACGCAAGACGCCTACGCTGATGACGGGCGGAATACAAAACTACGTCGAAATATGTATATATAATAATAATAACATTGTGTTATTGCTCTTTAACACTAAACCTGCCTCAATCGTAGGCCGGGTTGCATTTGAACAGCGTTAGGCTATATGGCGGAATTTCTATTGACTGACAATAAATACATAGCATAGCGGGGATTTCTTTTGGGTATCTCGACCAGCGATATTAACCATCCAGTGCACCTCCTCCCCCCAGGCGGAATAACGTCTCATGATTGCTGCAATGCTAGCCATGTCGACCGTTTTGATCAGTTCCTGAATGGGGGTCTTATAACATGCGTTTGACAACTGCCATTACCCCTAAATGCGGCAGGGCCCGTAGCGGTCAATTGTAGCTTAGGGCTGTTAGGCCTTCTGCGTCTTGTCGAGGGGGTCGCGGTATATGATGGTCGCGGATTTGATGAGGTCGGGCTCGTCGTGGGCGGCGGCATGGTCCTCGTGGAGCGCCTCGTCCTTGGGCGTGCACTTGTTGTGCGCCATCAGCAAACCACCCACCAGGCCCACCAAAGCGCGGTCCAGCCACGTCACCGGGTTGGCGTACACCAGCCCGCCCTCGTAGAAACCCAGGTGTCCGCCGTGAGCCAATTCCAGGTACATCGCCTTGTCGTGCGAGCCTGAATGATTTCGTACATTTTAAAAAGGATTTAAGAATAAAGTCGCATTGACATTGCATTTACGGCTAAACAAATGATTCATTTGAAATAGTTAATAAGTATTGGTCAAAATAATATACAATAGTAAACACAATAAGACTAGGGAATGGTATCGTTTCAATGAAATTACATTTGGGAATCTATTGTGAGTTTATCTAATAATTTCTCGTATTTACGTGATTAGTACTCGCTAAAACGAAACTAATTTACGGATTTTATCGCTTTTTTTATTTTCATTTCAAATTCTCGATGATTAGAACACTACTGAGTCCATGGCTATTTCCGTAACCGTAACTCCCTCAAATGAGTAGAGACATATGGAGTTATATAATGCATAAAATCAACATACTAATATAAAACAGTTTTTTAAAAGAAAATTTTTTTTATAATGTTGTTTCCCAAGTTGCAGACAAATATCTAACGTGAGTCAACACGTTTGCCGGAAATTATATATTTACATATATATTGTTAACTCATCAAATAATTGGGCTATCTTAAGGAAAGAAAGGGGGTTATTCAGGCCAAGATTACCAAGACAAGCAAACGGAAACGGAAATCGAAAATTGCAGCCGAACGTTCTGTTCCATTACTCCAAGGCAAAAGTGGGTCAAAATTGGCCATGTATAATGCATGCTCAAGATTCCCTCTATACTTACTAACGAATTCCCTGGCCACCGGCAACAGTTGTTCAGGAACGATAGGGTCATCACGGGCGTTTATAAACACCATCGGCGTTTTTATGTTGTCGAGGTAGAATGCGGATGAGCTCCATTTGTACAAATCAGTCACAGACTCGAATCCGTACACACGTCTGTAAATAATTTTTTTTCTATTAATTTCAAATATAATATCGCACCTTTAGAATTGTATTGACATAATTCAAAATTCGTATTTTTCACTACATTGAAACGGGTTCTTTAATACCGAGGGACGCGCGGTAATAGCGTGATTTGAAAGAGTCAGAAATAGTACGTTTGGTCCTTTCTGACCTAAAAGAGTCGGTTTAGTTTTGATAAATTG
>DWHO01003955.1:0-11474 GCA_018247575.1 Eurytides lysithous rurik
CGAAACAAATATCTGTAGTTCGTACAAATATTTGCCCCGGGTGGGAATCGAACCCACGACCTGAGACGCCGAAGCCATTTTTTCTTCGTTTATCAATTAAATCAGTTGTCAGTCAAAAAACCTCTTTGTAACAAAAGGTTCATCGATAAACCACTTCACGAACTTCTCATCTGGCAGCCCGAACATAGCCCTACGCGGACTTACGAACACGTATATCACGGCACATCGAGATAGCTAAAACTGCACGCACAGTTATGCGATCCAATTTCACAGTCAATGTTACCAGCGTTATAACTGGGCATGGAGATGTTAAATCTCATATCTCTGTGCACTGTGCTGTTATGTGCAGACGAGTCTCTTACCATCTCGTCTATCAACTTACTCGACTCGCCACTTCATTTCTTAAAAAAAAGCAAGCACATGTAACATGTTTACTTTTAGTAAACATATTGACCATTCTTAGAAAATGTTTTCTCACACAGCACACAGATTTTGTTAATATAACAGTGGACACACAAACTGCTTTATATTGTGCAAGTAATTCCAATTTAGTCACAATTTTCAAGATAAAAGCAACAAAGAAAACTTTTCCTATTGTGTGGCGAAAAACAAAAGTTGTACTCGGAACCGACACGAAGATGGTGGCAAAAGTCCAACTACGGCCCAAATGAGACAGACGATAAGTAGCATATAATACTGGAGATTGTATGAGAAGCCAATGAACAGGTATCTGAAGCTAACCGCGTAACAGGAAGTAGCCGCCGAGTAGGAGCACAACCGACAACGGCGCCAGCAGTAGAGCGGCCCGCATGGGGTGGTTGATGTAGCCCACGAAACACACCCCGGTGACACTGCTGCCGTCCACCTCCCCAAAGGCCATTGTTGTGATTGTGAGGATCAGTGGCAGCGACCAGGCCACTAGGTGGAAGTAGGCCGCCTTCTTGTCGATCCTGTCTTGAATCTTGCCTGAAAAGACAATTTTTTTTCTAATCATAATTTATAAGATTTTTGTTAAAAATTCCTATTTTAAGAAAATGTTTTAACAATAAAATTAAGTTTGTTAATAAGAAGAAAGGGTGTGGTTTTTAAATTGTTATCAACACTTTCCCTTTATCTCGCATACTTGTTCGTGCGTTTGCAAAGATCATGTGTGTATTAAAATAGAATTTGGTCAATATCAGATTCCCAGACGTTTTTTTCTCACACACGACTTTCAAAATTTTAATGGTTCCGCTGAAAAAATAATTTTATATTAGCTGAACAATTTCTGACAGTTTCTGCTAGTTGAATAATGAGTAGGAATCATATGACACTTATGCTTCCATTTTATTCCACTGCTAGGTGAGGGCAAGTCCCCATTTTTCCAAATTTATGTCTGCCAAAAACGAAGTATGCACACCTCATAAAAAATTGTATGACATTTTCAACCTAGTCTACATTATGGTGATGTGAAATTCTTAGTGTCTCTTTCATTACTACTTTTATGTATTAAATTTACTCACCTAAAGCCCTGAAACTCATGTGCCACGCGTATGTAAAAATTACGAACCAAACACATGCTGCCATCATAAAGTAATATACCTAAAAAGTAGAAAAATTAATTTAAGAACACAGTGTTGTAAAATTAAGTATAATTTGTACTAATTGACTTAGTAGGCGGTGTTATGTTTTTTATTGTAGTATAGATATTTAAAAACTACTTGAAAGACTAAAATGAAATAAATTAATGATTCTAAGTTAAAGGAGCAGCTATGAAAACTTTTTTACATTTGCCAAACATACAAACACAACTGTAAATTCAACAATTTATATTAGAGAATAAATATAGATGTTATGATGAAACTTACGAGAACAAATACAACAACACAGGACAGGTTTTCTTCTGCGGAAGGTTCTCCACGTCTCCTAGTTCCATCTTTAGAACACACAATGTCGTCTCGAGAACCAACACCAAATTGGACAAGCCAACTAAAACAAACAAGATGTTTGTATATCTAGCAAACTTCTATAATTATTTTACAAATGAAGTTTTGAAACAATGGTGCCTATGGTATGTAAAAAGACTAATATTTAAAATCAACCTGTTGGATTTATGAAATAAGTAAAGTACTAAAAAAGATAAGTTAAAAACAAATTACAAATTTGATTGCAATATTTTATAATATTGATTTTTTGATTGATTGAGTAAGTGGAAGGACACTTTTAATGGGATAGTACTACTGCATTGCTACTTATTTTATAAACAGTCAGTAATGTATAAGGACTGCTGCATTCCTTTCAAAAGAATAATGTTCCCAGCGTCACTATTTAGCATAAAGACAGTCTACTACTCTCCTTTATATTTCGGCAATATCGAAACCAGCGCAGAGCCAGGCAATTTTGATCTTATGTAGTTTAAAATGCTGTGTGATTTTTGTGGGCTACTGTTGGCCATATCTATATTTGCAAAAAAAAAACTTAAGAGACATGGAGTCGGATAGAATTTAGGGTTCAATTAAATATAAGGAAGTCAGTCAGATTCCTTAATTTTAAAGTGTTGTTATACACTTACCCCATTGAGGCAACAGCAAAGCATACATTAATATAGAAAATGACGAGAGCTGGATACTTATTAGCGCTGCGCCAATCAATAAGAAATGTCGCAATTGTTAATAAATTAAAAGCAAGACAAATTCCCGCGCCCCATGCGACGAGCCGATGAATTTGCTGGTGTTCATCTTCGGTATATAACGGATCGCGACAAGGCAAACCACACCCAGATATACCTGAAATAAAAAATGCAAATAGTTTAAACACAATGGTTTTTACCTAAAGCAATTAATTATACATAATCATATATTATCATACAACATATTTACATATATCTAGTGATAATTGAGAGATAATTGTTAAACTTGAGTAAAATAGAATAAATTCCATACACTCACATATAACAAGTTTAAGTTCTTTGAATGTAGTGGCCTGTGTTGAAAAAAAAAATACTGATGACACCAAATAATAAGTTTTTTTTATTGCATACAATCAATCATTAGTTTTAAGACCCAAATCAATAATAAATATAAATGTATTGGATTATTACCTACCTTATTGGGTACAAGAGGATGTAAAAGAGTTATTATAAGTATAGATAAAAAAAACAAATAGTGAACATACCTTCATAAAAATGCACAGTTTTATCAGTATGAATTAATGGTGGCAAACATTTTCCAGATGTGTTAAATTTCATTTCTCTGGCTGCATTATCACATTTAGGAGGAAATAATGTAGCATTGCACTTTAAAAATGATGGAAAATATGATGTGTTATACAAAATCGCACATGGCTCCATTGTTATCTTACACATTTCATATGATGGTAAATAAACCATATCCTGTCCTAGTATTTTTTCACATTTGGGCATGAATGTTGCACACAGTAATGGTTGAACGACAGCCCAACATTTGGGTACATTAATTAGCTCTCTATAAAGTTCCAACTGACTTTGAATTTTACTCTGTGCATCATAAAATGTAAGATGTACGCTGGTTTTATCATATGGCAGTTTAACTCCTAGGCATGTGTTCTTGTTAAGTGGCTCACATCTCGCTCTTCTTACACAACTATTTAGTTTTATTTCTCTTTCTGGAAACCATTGAGTACCTTTTTCTGGTTTTATTAATCTGTAATTTGGTGTACCATTTATAGCTTCTAAGCGTTCTGTGGAGTTCTCGCCTATATCTGATATGGCATTTTTATCACCTCCTGTATCATATTGGCTACCATGGCACACTGAAACTGTTACCAGCCAGTACACCCATCTTCGAAACATCTGTAACAAACAAACACTGTTTAATATCTACACATTGAAAAGTAATGAGGGCAAAAAAAAAAAAAATTGAATGAAAACTACACTTCATTTTTTTAAAATTCACCTTTATTTAAATAAGAGGGCAAGAGCAAATGAAACCCTTAAAAATTTTATAGTTTTATTAGTCTACAAATTGTGCTATAAACCAAAATTCTAATTCGAAGCACTATAAACATTTGACACAAAAACCAGTAATCAAAATGGTTCATTGTCCAAGGTGAGCAAGGAAGGGTTTATCAATAAGTCAGTACAAACTCTACCACAAAAAAAATTAATGATACAAAAGTATGTCATAAATGACTTTTTTAACATTTTAGGTGGTATTATTCATTACCACACAAGTTAGTCTATTATAAGAAGATAAATCACATAAACATTGTGAAATAAAACCAAATAACTTATACTTTTTTTTGTTTAAAATAATATACTATAACCATCTAAATATTTTAAAATCAGTGCAAACTTACAAAGAGACAATTTTGTACTGACTAATTTGAAATTAAGGATAAGGATACCTTGGACAAAAGTTCTCTTTATTTATTTTTTCCCACATAAACAAATATTAGATTACATAAGCTAAATAGGGTATTTTTTTTTATTTTTCTTTATTAATAACATAATTCAAAAAATGCCGGGCTCTTACTATAAAGATGGAGATAAACGTCGACTCCTTGGCTGCTAATACTCTGCAGACTTGACAGGTCATATACTTGTCTCTTCAGATCTGCTGATTTTTGCACTTCTAATCCTTACCCCCTACGAGACTATTACCTGATATCATAAGATTTAGGTTTATGAAATGAGTCTTAATTTCAATTAACTTCATAAACAGAACTGATCAACTCACCAATGTTGCAGCTTAAGGAAAACATCTGAATTTTAATACAATAAGAATATTTTTATGACATAATATAAATTTATTATGTTTTCAGCTTATCAAAATAACATACAAGCTGTAAATAAAAATTATGTACAACCTTTTTAATCGCAATCACTGTATTTTACACTAACACACTTACATTATTATCAAAAAACAAATTGTCAGTGCATTCATTTAGGGCATACATGTGCTAATTAGAAATTGATTTATTTCCTCTTCTAAACGTTCGGTGAGCGCCACCACCTCTTCTAGGCCAGGGTGAACCACGGGGTCCACCATTATTTCCTCTGCGGTTACCACGCATTCCATGACCATTCATACCACGACCTCTTCCGCGGTCTTGACCTCGACTACGGTCAAGACCTCTCACATGATCTTGACCTCGACCCCTGCCTCTATAATTCCACCTTTGATTTCTATTAAAACTATCATTCATTTCATCATCATCATTATAAGATTCCTCTTCATAATTCTGATCAAAAGAATCTTCTTCATTGTATTCATCATTATTTTGTGAAAAAGGTTGATTTTCATACCCAGAATCAAAAGGACTTTTAGGATAACCATTGTCTGTATAAGGGGAATGTGGTTGCATATTAGCAATGGGAGGCATATGATTCATTGGAGGCATGTTTGGCATGGGGGGCATGCTACTCATTGGTGGCATACCAGGTAACATAGGTGGTGGGATGTTCATTGGTCCCATAGGACCTAACGGAGGACCCATTGGAGGTCTCATAGGGCCTATATTCATGGGTACTGGTGGTCTCATTCCCATTTGTGGCATATTATTTACAGGCCCCATATTGTTGATCTCAGATCCATTATCAAAATTATCATACTCATTTTCTTCCTTCTGTTTATCACTATCTTGCGAATTTTCAAAAAATTCTTCTTCCTCATAACTCTCTTTTTCCTTATTTTCTTCATCAGGAGCATCAGACTCATTTTCTTTTGTGGGATATTCAAATGGTGAAAATATTTCTTCATCAGCATCATGCTCTAAATGAGGCATCATGTCATGTAACTCTTCTATTTCTCCAGTTGCTATGAATTTCTTTAATGCAATGGGACCATCCAAGATTGCTTTTTCGAGTTTAGAACCAGCTTCAACGGGTATCAATTTTCCATAGATAAATATAGCAGATGGTGCTAATTGTTGAAGTGGTACAGCACCTGGTACTGATTCAACTAATGCTTGAGTTAAAGCTTCAGTTGCAGCATCATCCACAGTTGGACCATGGTTCCATTGAGCTTGAAAATTTCTTGGTATAGGCTTGCTGTAAGGTACCTTTTTGACTTTCTTTTCAAACTCCATTGGAATAAATGTTGTATCTAAATCTAAACCTGGTATAACTTTATCAGTATCTGAAGAAAATATTTCTACTTTATCTTCAGGGCCCATTCCTGGTATGACAGCTGGTTCTTCTAAATCATGATCATCTTGTACACCCGGAGGTAGAGTATTTAAATTATATTTATCTCTCATTTGATCTCCAGGGCGGTTTCGAGTCCAGAATTTTGATGTGTGATCATTAGAGCCTGAACATAATATGTGTCCTAGGGGATGCCAAGCCATAGTCCACACAATTGATTCATGAGCACCTTCAATACAACCGACTTCTTTATCAGTACCAACATTCCAAAACAGAATAGCTCCATCGGAGCCTCCAGAACAAAATAAGCCTTCATGATGAGGATGCCACACAACACTTGAGGCTTCTTTTTTATGACCTCTGAAAACTTGCAATTCAGTTCCTAATTTACGAATATCGAATAATTTTAATAAATGGTCCCTTGAAGCAGTTATAAGCCAATTGCCATTATCATTCCATTTTAAATCCATTACTGTAGATTTATGTGCATGAAGTGTTGACAAAGCAGTTCCTGACTTAGGATCCCATAACTTTATAGGTTGTTGGTTATCTTTACTACCAGACACAATAAGGGCTTTTGTTGGATGCCACTGAACACATTTAACATCAGCACCATGACCTCTTAATATTCGTTCTTCTTGACATCTATAGAAATCAAATATACGTAATGTGCCATCATCAGAACAAGTAACAATCTTAGAATCACTGGGGCTAAAGCTAATTCCTCTTACAGCTTCCTTATGAGCCTGATACATTTTTACATTATTCATATTACTTTGCCAATATTTTATAAATCCAGAATGATCACCAGTCACCATCCAACCTTCGCCATGTGACCAAACCATTGATCTAACTGGCGAGTCATGAGCTTGTAAAATTGTTTCAAAATTAAATGTAAGACCATTCCATAAAGTAAATTCACCTGAGGAAGCTCCTGTTATTAACCTTCGACCTTCTGGAGTCCAAGCTACAGCGAAAATAGGGCATCTCATTTTATTAGTTGCAGTTTTAACAAAACGTGTTGTGACGGCATTTGTGGGATTATCAGGGTAAGAGGGCGGCGGTAAAAGATCTGGAGTATACATAGCGTCCGGTTGGAGTGCATGCCTATCGCGCCAATCCCTTTGCCAAACACGACATTCTAAAGCTTTAATAATGGCGGCATTATAGTCAACTGTTTTACGCATAACAGATTTACGAAGACGTTTACCATCAAAGTCATCTTGAGTCATGTTCAGGGGACCCTGAGGTGGAAAGCGCATCTGGTAGTTGAAAGGCCTAAAATTATGGCGAATGTTGTTACGACCTGGTGGGCCCATTGGACCACCCATGCCGGGAGGGGGCATACCCATATTCGGTGGAGGATGTCCAAAATCCATGTTAAGACTTCGATACCTAATTAGAGAAACGTTTGTATTACTACAACATTCTTAAAAAGAAAGTTAGCGGAGCATGATCCGAAAATGTTAAAATCTTACGATAAGCTTACCTTGTTTTTAAAGAACACAGGTTGACATTATACACACATGCACTCACACACCATAACACTTAGGTATAGTTTTTATTTATAACCGCTTAGTTAAATGTTATAAGGAAAAAAAATATAAATAAATAACACAAACTATTATAACCTAATGTAAACGATTGAAGGAATGCCTATGCTACCGAAAGCTAGACAGCCAACGAACCAAGCCAGCCATGATTATTCAACACAGATAATAATATATAATCAAATGTTACAAATTCAATACAGAAGAAAAAAATTGCCAAAAATTGTTTTTTGTTTTTTTTTTCATTATAATCACTTTTATATTAATATAAATATATTCGGACTCAAGAGAAGCAACGTAGTTGGTGCACGACCGCGTTCTCTATTGACGCAAAATGACCAATACTACTAACTGGAGCTGACTGTGCGTGTCGTTTAGTGAAAATGTTGTGCGAAGCAAAGACATGGCACCTGCACCGCTGTCGTTAAACAATGATAGCGACATTGTGTTAGAGATATTTGACGTATAAGGGGCACTAGATGGGATAAAATAAACATCATCTTATTAGCTACAATTCCTATATGGCTAAGGTAACAACAAGATGTTTAACTTTGCCTCCCTATAGAATAGGTTAACCGAGTAATTTAACGAGACGAAGTTTTTTCTTTTCATAATTGTTAAATCTACTATTGAAAAGGATCGGCTTGATTTTTTCAGTGTTTACATCTATCCTCTGGTTCCTTAAATATCCATTATTTACGGTGGCAGAGCGACGCAGCAGCTTTTGCTGCTGCCAAATTGAGCTGACTCGAAACGGATAAATACCACAACTTCATAATCGGCGTGAAGTGGAAGCGATTACTCTCATTAACTATCTCAGCCGTGCTTCTTGTTACAATAAACTCAGTATTCCTCGACATTTCCTCAGCCTTTCGGGGTTGTTATAAATATGCAGCCACCCACTGCTGGAATAATCTTCCTCCACCGCTGCTTGACCTAAAAACATTAGTCACTTTTAGAAAACAAGAAAAAGGATCATTGTAATTTACATTAATATAATTATGTTTATTTGCAATCTATTTCTTTAAATATATTTTCGCACTAGATGATGCCAATGCCATCGCCGATTGGAGTTGTAGTTTACCGTGCATACTCCGGCGTCAAACCTGTGAACGCTGGTGTCTCACAAGGCTGTGTGCTATTTACTACGCCGTTCAGTCTGCAATAACTTGCAACGTGTCAGTAACATTCATTGCTATGCGGATGATGGACGGGGAATGCCTTATATACCAGCCGGGCATACATTTCTCAGAAACACGTCGCCAAGTACCGGAACAAACTTATATCTGAAGTCGAGACTTTGTTGTGCAAAGTTTCAGACTGGGGCTGAATAAATTAAGTCTAATTCAACCCAAAAAGACACAAGTTTTCACGTTTACCGCTAAAAAGAAACCTTTTGTTATATCTCCTCTTTTCGAGAGCACTCTCCTTGTACACATATCGGGTGACGTTCAGGTCTGCGATTATTTGGTAGGGAAAGCCAAATTGGCTTCCAAAAAGCTCGGTGTCCTCAGCAGAGCCAGACAGTACTTACAGTCGGCCCACCGTCTTTAACTTTATAAGGCACCAAGTGTGGCCGCATATCGCACTGCACCTCTAGACTCTAGACTGGGGCGCCATAGTACCAGCTCCGTCCGTTTGACTGCATCAAAAACGGAGCCGCCCGAATTGTCGACGAGCAAGTTCTCTCAGATCGGCTAGATCTGGCTCTGCGGAGAGATGTTTCTTATCTCTGCGTATTTTTTCGCATCTACCACGAGAAGTGTTCTGAAAAATTGTTTGCCCAAGCAAGCAAAGACGTTCAAGCAACTTAATGCAGCTGTATTTGCTGTAAAGAAAGTAAGACAATTGACATATGTTGACACAGCTAAACTAGTTTAATTTACCTATTTACATAGTATTCTGTCTTACGATATTGTATTGTGGGGTAATGCCGCTGAAATAAATTCGGTATTCGTTCTTCAGAAAAGAACTGTGCGCGGTATTTATAACCTGAGAGTTCGAGATTCCCTGCGAGATGTTTTTAAAAGAAGTCGTATTTTAACGGTTGCTTTACAATATAAACTTTGTAATACATTGTATTGTAAATTAAGAAAGTTGCTGAGAGTACAGATCTTTGTGGAAAACCAGCTCTCAAGAATCGGGAGCCTGAAAAAAAACTTTCGACTTTGAACTGACAGTGGTAGAGCACGCAGTTACTCCCGCTGCTGACTGGCTAGAACCACGATCTCACAGAAAATCGGCGTGAAATGGAAGTGGTTTCGCTTCCACGTTACGTCTGGTAAGTTGGGTAGCCGGTGGCCTACTTCCTAAACTCCTACTTCCTTTTCTAGCCCAAAATTCAAAACCTAATGGCGGTTAACGCATTTGTAAGACATTCGACATTGCAAATGTCTATGAGTAGCAGTTACAGCTTTCCAACAGGTAAGCCGCTTTCTCGTTTGCCTACTCCATAAAAATAAAACTATTTGACAGCCAGTGGCAATTTGAGAGTATGTGCTCCGTAATGCGGCGTACTTGCAGGTCAATATAAACGGCTCTAAAGCTGAATTGCTCATTTGGAACTAGATTTAGGTTTTGAATGCATAAGGTAAAAGCACCTATTATACCTATATATTACGTTATATAAACTTTATATTTTACTGTTTACTAATTTCTTTTTGTTTACTTTTAAGCGTTAATTTGTATAACATTTTCTAGACAAGAAGGCTAAGATCCCTATCACCAAGGGTTTTTATCTATTACCGCGGTAAATGTCTCCTATTACCGATTATATTAAATCTATGTGCCATTTCTTCGTTGATCTTATACAGGTGAGCTGGATTCGTGTGTTGCGCACTGAGTAAGTATACTTGCCTCGCTAACACCTGTTGCTCAAGGCTGTTAGCGAGGCAAGTATACTCGGCGTTTTCGTCGTCTTCAAACGCTTTCCTACCATCGAATAGGGACAAAGGAAGCATCGATTAGACGTTCTCTAATTTAAGAGTTCTTGCTAACTGCCAATAGAAAGCATGTGATTGCGAAATCTTCTCCATCCGAGTGTCCCATCTCTTTCCCTCAGTTCTTACATGCGCTCTTTGATCTACCTTTGTAGCTGACTGAGATTCTCTGGCAGTTCGAATTTATAATCATTCGTCAAAACGATCTACTCAGTGGAAAAAAATCTTTAAATTTTTATGTCGTTACTTTATTTTAGTCAAGTAAGATTTATTAGTTTCAGACAGCCGAAATCCAAGCATGTACAGAGCTTTGCAGTTATCTGCTCTTTGTAATGTATCTAAAGTCCTTTTTAGGGACCAAATTAAAATTTTTATAACAATAAATTTTTAATAAGTATTTTATTTAGTTTTTGGCATTCTTTTGCAAAGTCTGCCGGGGACTTACTAAATCAATTTCAGTTAATCTACCGTAAAGCTATTATATGAAGCATTGCTCTTATTTAACAAAACTCTCATGTCTCTGGATAATAATCGCAGTGCAAACTGAGAGATATGGTCGCTTACCATCAAGTTTGTCCGGTCAATTAATTTTACAAAAGAAGGTAAAATAGAATTAACTGTTTTTTTTAATAGTATTAGTGTGTAATGTTGTCACCATTGGACTAACTACTAATATTATAATGAAATGTTATGATACTTGGCACAATTTTTGTTCTAACGAATCGTTGGCAAATATCTCCAACTGTTGAACTCACTGAAATGAAACATACTATTCTTTTAAATCGATCTCCAATCGATTTCCAAGTTTTAGTTAATAAACATACCAAAAACATTTCGACTTCTACAAATTTATTACAGTATAAAAGATATATATATATATAT
>DWHO01003956.1:0-11474 GCA_018247575.1 Eurytides lysithous rurik
ATATATATATATATAATTAAACTAGTATGATAATGCTAAATTTAGTGTGTACTTCTTGATGTATTTTCACAAGTGCACGCATCCATGCAAGTTTCAGTCTATACCGACGAGAAAGCTATTACTGGAAACAACCCCCTCGACGGTACAACAATGCCCACTTAATTTCGCCACATCCCCTTGAGAGATTGGGAGCGGTCGCACATCTGTGCAGGATCGCGCGCGGGGGTGGTTTGTTTGGAAATAGAATTGTGGTGACCAAGTCTACAGACTAAGTGACACGGTATATAAATAGCTTAGAATATTCCAGCGTCGATCCAATTTAATACGTTCAACCTTCTTCCAGCTACTATAGAGTTATGGTCGCCTGGTACATCACAGATTTTTTTTTATAACTTTTTTTCTTTTTAATAAGGCTAGCACTAACATTGTCATACGTACATCTTAAGGCATTATTCGTTTATTTTTTTTATCCTTTCTTTACCCTTTTTTTTATCTTTTGTCTAGTTTATGTCACATTTCTGTAAGAGTTATGCTGGCCTGGTACATTACGGATTGTCTACAATCTGCTTTCGCTATGTTTGCTACATTATGGATATAAATAATGTTATTGTTTATTTTATTTTTTTCATTCAAGTCTTCATGATGATGCACGGCATTCCTCCAAAGCAACAGCGAGTTGTGAATCGGTTAGTCTTCTCTTAGCCTCTTCCTATCTGCAGTTATGATCGCCTGGTACATCCTCGGATCTCAAAGTCACCTTAACACTTAATCGTATCTTAGTACTCTAATCACTGGCTACATGGTTTGATGCACGCCATCCTCAAAAGCAACAGCGGGCTGTGAATCGGTTTGTTTTTTCTTATCATCTTACCCTCAGCAGTTATGATCGCCTAGTACACTACGGACCTTTCAAAGTTACCTTTGCACGAATCATTGCGATTGGCTAGCTACCGCTGGCTACGGGATGCGAGACAGCTTAGACAGCGCCTGCTGGCTCGGTAGCCCGCTGGCTTGGCCCGCCGCCCACCGACCCTATGACCCTTGGTGGGATCTAGACCGGCGCTGACGTCATCCGCGTCTAAACTCAGCGTTGCGTCGGCAGCCGGAAGCGTCGGTGACGTCCGCGGCGACATTTAGGGTTGGGCAACGAGCTGGGCCGACACCGGCGACATTCTCGTCGGTCGTTGCCAGTATTTGGTTAGCGGGCAAAACAATCGATGTCCACGCACTTGAGGCGTTTGTCAAAACTAGTTTGTAATGAAAAACGCTGCTCCTATTTCGAGATAGAAATAACTTGTGTAACAGAGCGTGTTACATTTATTAATTTAACACGAGCAAACTCCCAGATACGGAACAATTAACTGGTTCTTACAAATTATGCTCTGGGATGGGAGTCGAACCCACGACCCGCGGCGTGGAAGCCAACAGTTTAGCGTCGCTACCGTAGAGTTGCCCTCAACGCTTTATAGGTAGACCAAATATTGAGAATTAGTTTTTTGGTCCACAACCTGCGTTCCGGCCAACTCCCGACTGGTTTTCATCATTTTTCTCTATCCATATAGATTACTAGACTACGTTATCTATTCTTCGAATAGTCCGGCTGTATACAACGTTCGTAGCGTTGCAAACCAATAATATATAATTATATTATATATTGGCTAGAAAGTATGAATTTATCGATATCATTTAAAATCTATGGTTGCCGGGTAAATGTACAATAGTTATTTTTAATACCTCACGAAGATACCGGTTAGAAAGTACACTAAGGCGGATCTATGTGTAAATAGATAACGTTGTAGTAATATCCCACGGTCTAGTAGTGCAAAATTTGAGATTTTTTTTTATAATTTTATCTGCAACATCATCCAAATGTGTCCGGAGACGGCGGAAGCCGTTGCAAAATTACCACCTTTGCCTATCGAGAAAAAAATAATAGATCGCGCCGCACAAAAGATTTCACTTCCGATTTCCTCCCCACCCCCGAAATCGTCGGGCGCGATAGGAGATTTGCATCCGCCGGATGCTCGGTCTCTCCCCCTCTTGATTCAAAATGTCTCGCACCCTCCAGCTTTTTTTTGAACGTCAGCACACCTGGCACCACTCCCCTTCAACCAGCTAAAGTCGTATATGTAGTTGTTCAATTGCCTGTTTTTTTTTCTACTCAAAATATCTGTATTATTTTTAAACACTTGTAAACCAAAAAATACCCAAAAAACAAGATTTAATCTTGAATAAAATTATCTGTTATCTGTAATTACAATATTTACATCTGCAGGCAGTTAGTGCTTTATACTTAATATTTTTTTCTTTGAAACCGAGTCTTTATTATTGATTCTTAAAGACAGAAATATACATTAACTTGTTATTAAATGTAGATGCAGTGATAAGCGAATTCCCTATTTTCTCCCATTAGTGATGAAATTAAGATAGATGGGAAATAATACACGATGTTATTGTTTAAAAAAAAAAAAGATTTTGTCAACACGACTGTCAAAAATTGCGCCAATTTTAATAAACATGGCGCTGTCGACAGTCACAGTGTAATATACGATATCAAAAGTCTTTCTAAGGGATCGGTAGGGAAGCACGTGCGCGAACAATGCTCCCGTCTCCCCTTGGCTAACTGAGTCCATGCGGGCGTGTGTCGTAATGTTTTGTTTTCCATTCGTCGAGCAATGCTCAGCGGCGCGTGATGCCCGGAACAAGATGGTTATGTAGTCTACATGTTCGAATGATTTCTTTGTATATGGTAATTTTTCACAGCGTGAGGGCGGCATAGACAATGTCTCCAGAACACTTTTGAAACGATTCACTTCACCCAAGAACTTTAGTCGTAGTTTTTGCTCGAATGAAAACGTTGGAGCGAGAGTAACCGTGTGCGTGTTTTAATTACTAAAAGAAACTAGTTTATTCTCAGATTGAGTTATACTTAGTTAAATGTTACCAAAGTCGTGTTGCGTAAAAAAATTGAAAGGCAAATGATCAAAGGCCCGTAAATAGAGAAGAAAATTCACCACTGCCTATTTGTTGTTAATGACATTAAGTCTGGAAATTTTACGCAGTTGCCGACAAAAGTTATATATTTATCCTTGATAAGTCTCCGATGATCTCGAGTCATAGGGTACAAAATTAAAAAATAAATCATATATTTATAGTAGAAACTAGTACATAAATTACTAGGTTTATCCGTTACTATCTGTACCTATAAATATTTATCCTAAGCGAGATTATACTTTAAGTCGCGGCACAAAGGCTTATATTTCTAGTATGCTATATTCGTTATTAAAACATGCTATTAAACTAGCATAGCCGCCGCTATTTATTAAACGCGTTAACGTCACCGCGCTGGCGCAAGCTGACGCCGTGCATCTGCCGCGCAGGTGGTCGCCATCTTGAGAGGTGGCCATCTTGACGTTTGAAAACTAGCGAGGGGAGAGCCCGACAAAAGATCCGTTGTTAGTATTAAAACGCAGACACGTATTTGAAATACGGGACATTATAATCGCTTACATATATATTACATTGTAATAGCGATGACATAAATATATATATTAACATCTATTTAGGCTTTAGGGATAAACGAAATATAATGGCGCGTAAATGTCGAAAAGAGCGCCATCATTTATGTTGTTATAGAAAGATTTGTTAATTAAATAAAACGTACCGTAATAATATATTTTCAATAAAAACAATAATACAATATTGTTTGTTTATAAAACTAATTGAGTTTTTTGGTATTTGAGGTTAATAAATTACCATAGAACCCTTAAATGGAATAAAATTTATTAATGAAGCATATCACAATCACAAATGCGGAGAGCTACGGAAGAAGTCTTGTATGTTTTTTTTTACACAAAAGGCTAAACCCTCAGTCATATTGTAAAACTGGTGCGGTACCTTGTCATAACGCACTAGGTTTGGTCATTACATTAGTTTGCAGTTGATAATATTTATTCACGGGTTTTCTGCTTAGTGGGCTGGCTTGAACCGGTTCAGTACCACCCACGACCTCACAGAAAATCGGCGTAAAGTGGAAGTATTTTTGTTTCCGAGTTTCGTCCGGTGAGTAAGCTGGCCGGTGGCCCATACCCCTCCATCTCCTCCCTCCTGCCCCCATTTTCCCCCCCACCATGCCGTCCCTCTTTTCACTCCACCCATACCATCCTCTCACTCCCCCTCTTCCAAAAATTCCTCCACTCAAAGGTTGACAACGCAGTTGCAAGTTCTGTTGCAAATGTCCATGGGCGGTGGTGATCGCTTACCATCAGGTGAGCCGATTGCTCGTTTGTCAGCCTACTACATAAAAAATATATATTCTGTCAAACAGAGTTGGTATATAAGAAGACTACGTTATTATATAGTAGTAGCCAGACGAAGTTGTTAAATTATATACCCTTTGTTGCAGCGCCCCGCACCTCCTGCACGGGGGGCGCGCCCAACAACCTGCCGCCGCTCAGCTTCCACGCGGTCCACGGCGAGAATGTCAGGATCTCCCGCGACGGGACGACGGCCCGCCGAGTGGAGTCGTTCTGCAAGGGTGTCGCCTTCAGCGCCAGGCCTGTGAGGGTCAACGAAAAGGTGAGCGGCAATGACCACAGTCAACAGACAATCAGTCGAGCCCTTTTTAATCTGTGTAATACCTGCCACTAGCGATCGTCTGGTAGGCGAAATAGACTGAAGGGAATTTTCTTCGAATAGTATATACTAACTCTTTCTTTAGTGAATAATATAGTATTTGACCTTCTTTGTGAGCAATAGTCTGAAAGGGATACTGAGTTTTCTTTTCACGTGTCAATATATATATGTGTATAAACAACAAAGAAATGTATAAAAAAATCTCAACGTTTGAAATGTTAAGGTGTCTGATCTGAATATTGCCACGTCTTGATCATTTGCTAGGATAAAAATACTGTGATAGATGCAGTCAGTATGGCCTAGTCCCAAATCCATTATTGGTAGATTGTTGGAATTTTAGCAACGGTAAGAAATTTAAAGAAATCATTTCAATTGTACTATTTTACTGAGATCTGCAAGATTAAAATAGTTCAGCGGTTTGGTTCCTTAAGTTGGAATTCGATTGTTGAGAATATCCCACGCTTGGCACTTCGTTGGCATGCTTTCTCTCCTATTCTCGAGTTGATGACAGCCTTATATATCTCAATCCCCCTTTCGCCAGGTCTGCGTCCGCTTCGTGGAGATCTCCAACAGCTGGAGCGGCGTGATCCGTTTCGGCTTCACCACCCACGACCCCACCAGCCTCGCGCACGCGCTGCCCAAATACGCGTGTCCGGATCTCACCAACAAGCCGGGCAACTGGGCGAAGGCACTCGGCGAGCGCTTCTGCGAGAAGGACAACATCCTGTATTACTACGTGAACTCGGCCGGCGACGTCCACTTCGGCATCAACGGCGAGGACAAGGGGCTGTTCTTCTCGGGCGTGGACACCAGGAGTCCACTGTGGGCGCTGATAGACGTGTACGGCAACTGCACCGCAGTTCAGTTCGCCGATCCCCGCGTGCCCAATCAGATCAGACGCACGGCCCAAAGCCCCATCGCCGAAGACGACAGACTAGTGGGCGGGATGAGGTCGCTGTCCGTAGACGAGCCCCTCCCGCCGCCTCGCTACCAGAACCCGTTGGCGCCGCTGAGCCTCCACAGGACCAAGGGCCGGAACGTGCAGTTCATCAACGACAGGGGCGTGGCGGCGAGGATCGACGCGGAGTTCTGTCAGGGGTACGTGTTCACGGCCCGCCCCATGCGACCCGGACAGACGATCGTCGTGCAGATCCTCGCGACCGAGTCGGCGTACGCGGGCAGCCTCGCCATCGGCCTGACGTCGTGCGACCCCGCCACCCTCCGGTCGTGCGACCTGCCCGACGACGCGGAGCAGCTGTTGGACCGGCCCGAGTACTGGGTGGTGAGGCGCGACGCCGCCAACGGCCTGCGGAGAGGCGACGAGCTCGCCGTGACCCTCACGGTGGACGGCGAGGTCAGGGTGAGCAGGAACGGCTGCGGCCCGGCCACCGTGATGCACGTGGACCACACCCTGAAGCTGTGGGCCTTCGTGGACATCTACGGGGCGACGCAGAAGGTCAGGATGCTGTGCACCCAGATGCCTCCGGTGCAGACGCCGCCTCAGCAGCTGAGGGTGCTCGCGGGCTCGGCAGCCCCGATCGCCGCCGGGGCCGGTGGGACGGTGCTGGTGGTGAGTCTACCGCCGCAGCAGAACGGCCAGGGAATGAGCCATCAGCAGGGACTGACCCTGGCAAGCGCGCATTACATAGAGGTAGGCATCATTTTAGTACTATATCGGTCTTTGCACGTTCAGCTTGTCATTAGCAAAAAAAGCATTAATTAAAAAAAATGGTGACTATAATTAATTTGACCATCTGTCATTCAATTTTTTACTAGGCAATTGGTTAGAAATCTGTACATTAACCAAAAAATTTTTGATTGTTACTTTTAAAAGTTTTCATATACGTCTCGTCCATTAAAAATGTACAACAATTTTATAGAAATTCCAATGAAATTAACTATTTCCAGTTACAATGTTACGGATATTAAGTTTACATATACAACATATAAAGATACTACATATATTAGATATAAAGATGTTTTATCTAATTCGTTTTCTTCACCTTTCAGCCGATCCAGTCTTCGTCCCAGCTGTGCCTCGCCAACTTCCAGCCGCTGGCGCCGCAGCCGGCTTCCTGCTCTCAGCCGCAGCAGTACCAGCAGCACCAGCAGCAGCGACAGCGCTCCGAAGCGCAGTGCTCGAGCAGCCAGAACAGTGTCAACGAGCAGGCCCAAATGCCCAACGGCCACAGCGAGCCCCTAAGACTGGAGAGGATACCCAACGGGCCGTCGACGAGTCGTCAGATGCCCTCCGCGTCGCACCACCAGCCCATCTACTCGGTCATCGGCGAAGGCAACCTCACCGGCACCGAGTGCACGATATGTTACGAGAACCCCATCGACAGCGTGCTCTACATGTGCGGTCACATGTGCATGTGCTACAGGTGCGCGGTGCAGCAGTGGAGGGGCAAGGGCGGCGGCCAGTGCCCCCTCTGCCGGGCGCCAATCAAGGACGTGATCCGCACATACAAGTCCTGATGTGTTTCCACACTGGACGCGACGAAGGCCGCATCCCCGAGGGCCTTTGCCCCGCGTCGCGTGGTCGGTTTCCTCTCAAAATGGCGCCCGTTTCGCGCCAAATTTTGACGGGTGCGCGAGTCGGCCCGCGGCGTCCGTTGGAACAAATTTATGCCAAATAGAGGAACCTATGATTGGTTACATGAATGATGACGGATGTTGGATTTGACCTTAATATATTCCCCTTATCGAGTAGTTGTTATTCCAAAAAAAAAAAGTAAACTTAGACATATTATGTAAATAGTTTTAATTATATTCGCGTCTTTGTACGTTGAAATATCGGTTCGTATAACATTTTCGGCGTATAACTGCGTTTTATATGATAATGCGGCTGTATTACTTGTCTTGTATAGAGGTGTGTAGTTAAAGAGGAAGAATGGTCAAAAAATATTAATAATATATATATGTATCATCTCTGTTTCCAAATCATATTAAATTTATTTATTATTCTATGGGACATTACTTGACATTTTTCGAAACAGATTTAATGTTTGTATTAAGATATGATTTTCCACTTTATTAAGGGTATTTTAACCTATATTGTCCAAGAGAATTTATAAATAAAAAAAAATGTTATTAAAACTGTCCAGATATCATACTTTTATTATTAAGAGATTTCCTGCTATTTAAATAAGATTTTTTATAAATGCTGACAGTTAATTAAAAATATAAATTCTTTTCTTTGTCAATTCAAATGTTACCTCATGGATTCATATCTAAAGTTGTTAGAAGCCAAATAATTATTTTTATATATACCGACAACATCCACTTTAGAAGTATTAATTTGATTGTATTAGAGTGAGTGTAACAAATAATTATGTCTTTCCATGTCCTTCCCACAGTATATATGTAAGGGCTGTAGTAAGAAATGTAAGAAACAAATGTATGTTGGATTTTCAAGTTATATATAAATATGAAGCAATGCGCTGACATATTGACCGTGCTATATAATAATAGATACATAATCCTAGGTTATCATTTAATTTTGACATAACCAATGCTAAGCATATCACTGATGCATAATATTTACTATCAAGGTTATAAATGATTTCCCTTATGAAAATTCCTTATCACCTGTATTTATTTGTTTACGAAAATTATGCTATACCATTTGTTGTTGAGAAGTGTAATGAGGAAAACGGACTTTGTAGTATTTATTTGAATTATGGTGTATAAGATTCATTATAATTCTAGATTGACTGCCACATAAATTACATAAGAGAATTTTTATATAAAATGGCAAAATATTACTTAATATTCCTACAACTATCGATTTTGTAATTTACCATATTAAATTGTTCACATTAAAAAATTCTACATTACAATTTGTCAAAAAACTAAATCCATATTGTTGTAAAAAAATAAATTGGATCTATCGCAACAATATGGCTTTGGTTTTGATGTAATATCAAATCATGTTGGTGCTGGATGTATTCCCATATAATATTCTGTTTACGAAATGTTTTTCATTCATTGTGTGGCACTCAATCTAATGTTATGCCAATATGTATACAAAATGCTTTGGTAGTAGTTCTGCTAGGGCTTTCACTGTGTGATAGGAGTGGGGGTTCCTAAACCAAAATGTTTGTTAGGGAATGTATAGGCTGCAAAATATGTCCGTATAGATGTATGAAGTTGGTCGAAGCGTTATGCATTTAATAATTTACGTCATATCACTAAGTTCTCCGTTATAGATGGATCGCTGTCATATTTCTTGCAATGTCATCGGTGCTTTATCCAATGTAGTGTATGAATGATTTAAGATATCAAGTTATTATATGTAAGAATTCAGAGTAAGAGTTCGGTTTAGTTAACATATATATTTAAATATAACTTGTAAGACTTGACTATGAATAGTTAAATGTCTATAAAGTTGCAACTGCTTTGCAAATAACTGTGCAAACTTTGTGCAACCGCCTGACGTTTATATAACGGTTTAAACAGTAAAGATAGCTTCTTGAAATGATTGTCAACTGCATTGTGAATCTTTATCGAATAGTGTTGGTGTAATTTTTCAGTATGTTTGGTTACTGTACGGATGCTTTTGGTCGAGGAATTCGACTGTCTCCCATCACCGGTGGCCATGGATGTGTTTGGAAGTTTAGGTCAGATCGGCAAGTAGATTTCGCGCTACTGCGTGTAACTCGGCGCTAGACTTTATCGAGTCGCGCATTGGGAAACCGTCGATGACATTCCGAAGTGACAGCTGTCAGTTTTGGCGGCATTTCGTAGCGTTTGCTCGAAATCTGTCGTTCGGAAAACGTTTGCATATCATTATTCACTCGGTTCGGATTTATTCACGGATGAATTTCTCTATAAGCCATTCCTCGTAAGCGTTTGTTTTGTTTAGGCGCGTTTTTTTTTTCTATTTTATCGAATTTCGAACCAAACGTTTGCAGCCAGTCTTTGTCTATTTAACGTAATATCGATAGCGTATTCTAAGTATGAATTAGTTGGCGAGATTGTTTAACCGAGCGGTGTTACATAGCTTTGGAATCTCTATCATATAATGTGTAACGATGACGGCGTATTTATTTTATAAATTTAAGGACAGATTAAATAATTAAAGTAATAATAATGAAAATCAATCACTTTTATACCAAAACGATGTGACCAGTCTACTGAATTTTAAACGTACTAAATATCATTAAATTATGTGTATTTAATTATAGACTTGATTTTTTTTTAAGTTGACGTAATGTAAATATTTATACCAATCAAAATGTTCAATGTACACTGTGAAAGTTCTATTTCTAATCTCTTGTGATTAAGAGAAAGTGAACCAACTTTTTTAATCACAATTAATAGTATAGTTAAAGAATTTCATTGCAGTTTTTTTTATGTTAAGTACACAGTTTCGTAATTTTCACATGTAATGCTAAATTTTTAATATTCGGACGTAAGTGAGTGAGTGTACATTGAAGTAATGTGATACTGTCGACTTTTGATTTTTTTCTTTTTTGACATTTCTCTTATTAAGTTATATTTTCTGTTTGGTCCGCGCAGATCGTCTAGTCGTTAGTAATTTATTATTATTTTTTTTTTCACTGAGAAAGTTCACTCTTTGGATACGATGTTGGATTAATAGTTTAAGTTTTTAATTAAAAATGGTTATCAAACAAATTTTCTGTTTTATTTCCCGTATTCCTTTGTACCAGTTTTGGCGGAGAAAGGGTTCTCAATTGACACATATAAATTAAACACACCCTTCACTAAGTAACATTAAATGCCATAAAGCAAAACACATGATCAAGTATTCTTAGACAGAATTTATTTAAAAAGTGATCAAGCATTCGAAGTAAATGTTTAATATTAACTACCAGGGATATAAATATGTTTATAAATATCTCTTACACTGTTCGCAGAGTTAAGTAGCTAAGAAACCTATGTAATACTAAAGAGCTAAAATGTCGCAGAATTATGTCGCTAGATATTTGTTATGATTTTTTTTAAATAAGAGTGACAAAATGAGTAAGGCGTGTTAGGGATACGCTTATCTATAACAGTCGTCGGCAACCTATTTATTTTTATTAATAATAACAGCAAACAGTAATAGAGTCACAATATATTCATTCAAATAGGCCTTTACAAGCGCTTATGATACGTCATTTTTACATTTTGTTCGTGAGGAAGCTACTACCGGCTCAGAATGCAGTTCTGTTAAGAAGAGCCGGCGAGAAATTCAACAGTTGCTCTTGTAAAATACGGTTACGGTACTTTAAGCCTTAATACAATGTAACAGCTATCCCGCAAACGAGGCAATCAATTAAGTTCCCTGCATTTTGATCTATAGAAACTTCTGAACAGTGTAATAAGTTTTCAGCAACAAAATGTTTTTAATTTTGGTTTTAAAAGGGCCAAGTGGTAGATCTAAGATATTTTGTGAAATTTTATTAAATCTGCGTATACTCACTCCCATGAATGATGTTATAATTTTTTTAATTTAAATATAACGCAAACGATTGCCTACTATTTTCCAAAGAAATATGTGCGCACAACATGCTATGTTATAATTTATTTATGCTTATTTATGAAAAAAATTACAAGTGTTATGACAGTAACCGTAAAGAGAAAAAATAATCAAAAAAATTAACTAAAAACTAGTAATAATAACAAACCAACAGATAAAATAACACGAATTATACTTGTGCAATACTACGTGAATGCCCTCAGCTTAAGGTGATATATATCTAAAGATTCATTATTTTTCACTAGTTTTGTAGATAATATACAATTGAAATTTATTCAAAGAGCCATTTTTTTAAACATAGGCTTTGCTTAAGAGACATTGTTATAAAAAATATAACTAGTAAGATAATAAT
>DWHO01003957.1:0-11473 GCA_018247575.1 Eurytides lysithous rurik
CATAAATCCTACTTAGTTTGAAGCACATGTTCGCAGTACAAAGCGCAATCGAAATGAAATTTCTAAGGAAATCTTAATCTTCTCAGGCCAGCCTTGCGATATACCGTTCACAACAAAAATACGCCTAATTAGGGAGAACTGAAAAGTATTCGTCAAATCTCGCCAAAATTGATATCAGACCACACGACAAACACCAGCTTTCAAATATAATAAGAATCATCAAAATCGGTACCCCCACATAAAAAGAAATACTGTCAAATTGAGAATCTCCTCCTTTTTAGAAGTCCGGTTAAAATATAATTGCGTTTGCGATACTCGAGTAGCTGAAGTTTATTGAACGTAATCTGTCCCACTGATCTATTAACACTTTAATTATTATATCAGGCACATGTGGCCAACGTAATACGTGATGTTATATTGTGTTGTCGCGCTCATTTCATTTTGCGGCACGAACTTCGCATTCAACAAACATGCAGCTAACAACTTCTGATAAGCGACTGATAATGTGCGTTGCTTACGGGGGTTTATAAAGGGGGTTGCATAGCGCAACTAGTTAGTACTGCAAGGTGTAAATTTTATGCACTTGCGTTAGTACCACGATATTTTCAAATGTGGTGATTGGATTAAAATGATAAATGTGTTAATTTAAAGTTAAAAGAATAGGCTTTAATAAAGAAATACATTCTATATACTTTTTTTAAATTTTTGATATAAAACCACACTTTTTCTCTATTTTGTATCCTACTTAGTTTTCGCAGATGTTCGCAGTAGAAAATGCAATCAGAATGAAATTTCTAAGGAAGCCTTGCGATATACCGTTTACAACAAAAATACGCACAGTTAGGGAGAACTCGAAAACTGCACGTCAAAGCTCGGAAAATATGGGAACACACGACAAGCCCCAGTTTTCGAATATAATAAGAATCTGTACACCCAGTAAAAAGTTATGAGGTAACTAACCCACATAAAAAAAACAGTCGAATTGAGTACCTCCTCCTTTTTGAAGTCGGTTAAAATATGTAAATATATGTCCGACACTTGTTTTTTATGTGCAACTAGATTAGGTATTAAGGTGGATGTTATTTATTCGTTTAAGTAAATACAAACAAACTGAACACATAAAGAGATGTTACATTAAATACTCGTGACCTTGAAGGACTTCAATTTTCAATTAAAGGTTTGTACAACATTGATTATGTGATATTTTCTTTTTATCTAAGCTGAACCGAGTCGTAAACAAATGAATGTGAAATTGTTCGAAATCGAAATTGCGAGCTGTCAATTGACGCAGCGAGATGTTTATTTATAGTGTGAGACGTCTAACCGCAACAAAATCGAAAGTGAATATGACACGGCGCGTTGTTGACGTACGGTCGTGTCTAGTGACCGCCGCCAGGAGCCAGCGGCATGTGAATAATACGAAAATAGCACGTGGCCGGTCTGTTTTAATGATATAAGTATAAATACGGTTACGGTGGTAGAGCCACGCAGCTGTTCCCGCTGCTGAATGGGCCAGCTCGGACCGGATAAGTACCACGAACGAGGTCGTCTTATCCGGTTCTAGCCTGCCCATTCAGCAGCGGGTGCAGCTGCGTGGCTCTACCGCCGTTAAATTGTTCAATTTCGTTATTTATCCAAACAGGCCTTTACAAGCACTTTTGAATTGTCATTTTTACATTTTGTTCGTGAGGAAGCTACTACCGGCTCGAAATACAATTCTGTTGAGAAGAGTCGGCAAGAAACTCAACAGTTGATCTTTCAAAATGCCGCCCGTTTTTCTAAAGTCTCCAATAGTACGTAGAGACACTACTCACCTCAGCAGGAGACTGGACACATTTATCCGTGTCAAGGCCATAGATAAGTCATATGCACAAATAGGTATTCGCAGAATTCAGACGTTTGCAATGATTATTTTGGCTTCAACTGTATAAACATTTTATCATTACCAGTTTAGAGGGATCCGTTGATGTGCTGGTCAGTGCGCCCGACTTCAAAGCCAAAGGCCGTGGGTTCCATTCCCACTAGAGACAAAATATTTATACGATGAGCAGAATTGTTTATTCTTGGCTCTTTTAAAACTAAAATTAAGAACATTTTGTCGCTTAAAGCTATTGACTCGTATATGGGATAGCTATTACATTGTTTTAAGGCCTAACATACTGTAACGGTATTTTATAAGGGCAACTGTTGAGTTTCTCGCCGGCTCTTCTCAACAGAACTGCATTTCGAGCCGGTAGTAGTTTTCTCACGAACAAAATGTAAAAATGACGATTCAAAAGTGCTTGTAAAGGCCTATTTGAATAAATATATTTGATTTGATTTAAAATTTTTTTTCTGCTTAAAAGTGTCTTTCGATTGAATGAATCACTAAAGCAACCGACATATAACTAAAAAAAAAACGTTTAATTTAATTACACTGTGTGAACGTAATATACGATCATTAGACTGGAATTATCATGTTCAATGAGTGCCATGCCAATGTATATCATTGATAAAGATAATTTCTTGTATACCTCATTATGTATTTAAAAATATTGAAAAAAAAAGATTTTTCTGGACACATTCTACTTGATAAGTTGTCATTTTGACAAGTCTATTGTCGATTGAAACTGGGTATATTAATAATAAATAAGAGATCAATAATCGCCTCATTTCTTAGAATTTAAAACAAAAAAGTATTTTTATCATTTGTGGAATTTAAATAATTAAAAAAAAAAAGAAAATGAATCAGTAGTATTAACCAATTACATACCTTTTTAAAGTTCTATAATAAGTCGTCTTTTCACATTTTATTACATGCACTTAGCGGTATTAAGGTGAAATATTTGTTAAGATTATTTTAACTGGCGTGCTGTGTTTCGCAGTCACGTTGATCGGATAACAAAATAAATTGAATTGTCAGTAATTATAGGTGAACATTACAGGTCAGGAATCCCGCAAGATAACAGCGGTACGGCGTTATTTACGACTTTTGAACATAATTAAAACGACCGTACGAAATTGAATGAAAACTCATTTGCTATTAGTTCGAGAAACGGCATGTGGTGTTTATATATATATTTTTTTAACCTTTTGTATATATTACGTTTAATTTGATTTCAAATGAAGGTAAATAATCTGTAGATCAGAGATACCCAAACTTTTCTCGCAGACCACTTTCAAAGTTTACCTGGTGTCACCGGACTTCCCGCTGCTATATTTCTACCATATTCCCAAAACTTGTCAAAACATGTGAAGGCTGGATCACATCACAGGGGGGATCCCTGGGCCTGCCGTGGACCCCAGGGGGTCCACTTGGACCACTTTGGGAAACACTGTCGTAGATGATGATAAAACCAGTTATTTCTTTGTGACAATGCAGCCGTATTTTGCAAAAGAGTTACTACTTAGTAGAGAGAGAAGTGTGTAATCTATTATGTAATATTATTGAAGTTTAAATTTAATATATCTGTTACGAGCAAATGTCGGCCATAGTATAATTAGAGAAATAGCAAAATGACGTATGTATTTCAATTTTTAAATCAAATTTTACACTTTTTTAAATCATGTTTTATTATTATATTTTCATTCTTTTTTTATTATCCCTAATTCGGACCCTTAACGATGAAAAAAAGCAAATCGATAGGCATATATATATATGTAAATGTATATATATTTAGTCTGGCCATATTTGGAATCTGTAATTTTTATACAATTGTTCATTGTGTTTTCTTATTTTCTCGCCAAAATATTTTATGATATTAAAAATAGAGTGGGGTGTTAAAGAGAACCGAATCACTATGATTGCATTACATAGTGAAGATGAAGCCAAATACAATTTTTAAAATCCTCCATACACTTGGTATTAGTCAAATGTTTGTGTATTGGGCTATTGGGTACAAAGGTACACAGGTACAAAGGACTATTCCTTCCTTCCTAGTGTGGTAAAATCAAAACAACTACTTAAGCGGTACGCAAAGGGACATTACAGAGAAATTTTGCTTACTAATGAGAAAATTTTTACAATTGAGGAAAGTTTTAACAAACAAAATGATCGTATTTATACTGAAAGTTCTAAAGAAACTTCCCAATTAGTCAATGATCGATCCACCCAATCTTGGTTAGAAACGAACGTTCCGGACTTTATCAGTGCTGACGACTGGCCGTAATCTAGTCTTGATCTTAATTCACTAGATTATGATTTATGGTCAGTTTTAGAGAATAAAGCTTGCTCTAAACGCCATGATAATTTGGAGTCCTAAAACAATCCATACGATTGGCAGTGAAGTATTTTCTCATAGAAAGAGTGTGTGCTGCTATTGATTACTGACCTCAACGTTTAAAAGATTGTATTGCAGCCAATGGACCACTTCGAATAAGCTTTATATGTTTTAATGGTTTTACATCAATGTATTAAACTAACACACTGTAATTATGGCATGTATAATATGTTACGTATGAGTATATGTATATCGTGAATATGTGTATTTATTTCTAGTTAAAACGTGAAACATTTTTCTTTCTTTTCAATTTTTTTTTATATACTAGCACGAAGGCACAACTTGACGTAGCTTGGACAAACCCGTCTCCGTGTCAATTTCATATTTGTCTAAATTAAAATGTTGATATAATGGACTTTTATCTCATCTTTGTAAATTTTTCTGTAGTCGTTTTTAATAATTTTCATTGCGTGCGCAAAAAAAAAGTAAAAAAAAAATAGTTTTAACGAGCGTAACGTTAAATAGCAGTTGCAAAACACGAGTAGCATTTACTAAGCGGACGCGGTGTTATTTTTAAGCTGTTGAGCGCATCTAATGAGAGGAATTCCTCAAATTAGTTATAACTCTCGTCGATTCGTTACACCGATCCGTCAGTCGTCGACCGCTGTGCGATGCCAAAACGCTTATTTACATTAATCAAACCCCGCTTATAATTCCTCACGTGCAACATGTTTACATGTGCCTGCCTTTCTAGTGATGGGTTTACATCAAACCGTAAAAATGATGAGCACTATAAACATGTTAAAAATATAAATAAATAAGTATCAGACTACATATGTGCCATTATTAGGCTGTAGCCGCCACGCGACCCAACTGCGATGGACTTCACCTGTTTATGAAATATTCTTTTGTTGTTACTTAAAATATGCAGGTTTCCTCACGATGTTTCCTTTCAGTTGGGCACTTGAAATTTTTAATTATAAATAACCAAATTTAATGGTGTAGAGTACCGGGATTCGAGTTCAGTTTGCTTAAGTATATTGAATTAAAACCTATCACCCGAATACCGACGTACCACGGCCCTAAGTGCCATATAGATTATGTATATTATTTGATTGTAGATAGTTATATATGAAAGTAATGCAAATTATATAACCGTGACTTTGTTCGGCTTTTTATACCCAATGTAGTATGTTTTTTAGTTTCATACCCATCGCTGCATATCTTTAAATTCAAATCATCGATTCATTATCAACCGCGCCTTCACTCCCATGTGATTATTTTTCAACAGAAAACTGTAACTCACAGTTGCAAACTATCGTAGTAGCATCGTGTGGTTTCTTTCTGTGGGTCGAGGAAGTGGAGTATTTTAGCTAACAAAAGGGGTGACCCTAATAGAATTCCAATTCTTTAAATAGCTGATAGTGAATGCTGTTGGAGTTTAGATGGTTAGAAAATCGTACTTAAACCTGAGCTGTCATCTTTCTCGTTTATCACCCTGTCTTTGATTATTATAAGCGCATAACCTGTTTTAAAAACGGCGGGAACGTTAAAGAAGCTCATTTCCTACTCTTGGCTTGACTCAATCGATGATTTAGCAACAACACTACGAGTGGGGCTATTAAATAAAAGATGGCCGCGGCGCGTCCGCGCAACTAATGCTAATGTCTAGCGCGAGATATGATATATTGACAGCAATGGACGGACAGATACAAGTGCGTCGGGCCTGTATACGCGCCTGACCGTAAGTCAGCTCTAACCGCTCGCAGGCTGTTATTATTTTGTAATTTGTGACGCTCGAAAGTAGTAGCACACTACGCACGGCGATAAATATCTTTACGCGGCCAATTTTTAACGTGGGTGAAGAATCGCTCGTATTATTCAAACAAACCTTCGTCTTCGGATTTAAATATCGCAAATATGACTTACGTATTTGTCGAGAAGTCGAGTGAGAGGGGGTAGGCGAAAAAGGGAGGGAGGGGACTGAGAGAGAGAGGAAGGAGGAGGACGGGCCACCGGCCACCTCACTCACCGGACAAAACGCTGAAGCAAAAACACTTCCACTCTTCTCTTCTCAACACAGATTTTCTGTGAGGTCGTGGCACTTATACGGTTTGAGCCAGCCTATTCGGCAGCGGAAGCAGCTGCTTGGCTCTAACACGGTAAAAAATTATTTATAAGATGAAGCTTTACGGTTTTTTGGGAGATCAAGACGAGCAACTAGTGCGCCAGAAAATAAAACAGGTAAATACCACACAGATTCTTCTTGGCCCTGCGGTGGGCTCGTCAACCCGCGATTTCCGATCTCCATTTAGTAATTACGCTGGTATCATGGCCTTTCTAACTTAGTAGAGTACAACTGGAGTAGTAACTCCAGGCAGCCTTTGCAAAAGAGCCCTAAAAGTTACATAATACTTTTGTTTTAAGGTTTTAATTAAACTCGTGTGAAGACTGATAATAAAATTTACAACTGAATAATTGTAAAACTATATGATAAATTAATATTTAAATACGGCAATACTTAATTAAAAATGAAATTTTACAATCGTCACACCGTCGCAATACACCTCGGTTTACAGTCGCGATAACAGTGCTACAATTAAGCAACAGGTTCCACAGAAACCAGCATTATAATGACGAAGCGGCCTGTCTAATTTATTCAACAATATGTCATGTCACACCAATCTTAGCAGCCATCATTATTTCGCATTCAATTCGCGCCCGCCAATGGGGAGTGCGACGGCGCCTCCCGCGGCCTCCTCGCCCAATGGCGTCTCGACATTTGAAAAACAATAGAACATAAAAAGTCACGTCACGCCGTTGTGCGCACGAGGCGAAGTTCTAATTCGTGACGGTTCGAATGACGTGATATTAACGAGCGCTTTACACCCACGGGTGTGTCATTCAACGCTTAAATATACAATGTTGGCATTGCGTTAAAACGGATTGTTATTTAATAGAGTTGTCCCACTTCAGTCCATCGAACTCTATTTATAATCTGGACGCAGTGGGTTATTAATAATTGCTGCATTTAAATTCGTCAAACTGTGATATCCTGACATTTTATGGATCGGCGTAGTCAAAATCAGGGGTTGTCGATTCAGTTTCCATATTAAAATAGTAACCACGTGATTCACAGATGACTACGGTGTTTAACGTATAAAAATAATTACTAGTAATATTCACTTAGCTTTATAAAGACATGTTTCGGGATCTGGTACCTGTGTAATTAGTATTAAATCGACGAAAAATAGCTCGAATGCTACATGTTGGTACGTACGTACAAAAGCATTTTCTGCGTAAAATTCAGAATGGAAAGCGTACAGGGATTCCAACACCTAAGCGTTCCTAATTAGGGATGGGAACAACACCTGCGGGACAATCCTAACGCCTTGGCGTTAAATGAACAGGGCTGTCAATTAAAATATATCATTTTCAATGCATATGTCTTCTGTGAAAGAGAAAGTATACAACGTAGTTAGTAATCTACTGTA
This sequence comes from Eurytides lysithous rurik, assembly GCA_018247575.1. Classification (NCBI taxonomy): domain Eukaryota; kingdom Metazoa; phylum Arthropoda; class Insecta; order Lepidoptera; family Papilionidae; genus Eurytides; species Eurytides lysithous. The sequence goes on from DWHO01003957.1 coordinate 7,694, forward strand.
CGGCATTTTTTAAAGATCTTTGTTTTTTTGCACTAGAAAAAGTTTACGTAGAGAGTTTCAACGCATGACCACTATAAAGCTTATATGACCTTATTTTTATTTTTCTGCTTTAAATAACACACATATTTGTGATTACAATTTCTTTCTGTTAAATCCTTCAAATTTTCAAAACATATATACATATTAAAAACTAATAAAATATGATATTTTTCATGAACCATGACATGGCATAACATTTTATTGTTAACTATCAAATATCTTCAAATAAACTACAGGTACCAATTCTAAGTTAGAATATAATGAAAAAAATATTATCTAAATGCAGTTCGTATCATGCATATAGACAATAAAGATATATACAATAAATATATAGAATAAAAAGATTTACCACCATCCCTACACCACTGAAGGCGTTGCGTGTAATTAGAGATTGTATACATTAGCAAATACAAATAAAGCACAATGCGGCGAGCAGGTCCCGGCGCGAACATTAGTCTTGCGAGAGGTCGAGGAATTGCCCCTTGTGTCCATGCCCCGGTGCCACCACAAAATAAAACCGGGGCTTAATCTCGGTTTAGATCCCACTTTCGGTAAAAGTAGTTTTACAATTTTGAAATATGATATGTGATATATAAATCTATCGCTTTACTGTCTTCTCAATACACAAGTTTTTCAAATATTACAAATATTTCCACTGAAAGTAATATTTTGCAAAACAGCACTTGTTGACTGCAACATCAAATACACACACAACTAACACCGATTTAAATTTGCTATGCTATCTGTTATATTACAGCATGCACTATGAAGTTATACGCTATTTAAAGTTGTCATCCTCACAAGTAAAAATATCTTATTTATATTTATTATTTTATATTCTGATTATCGAATTAATGTCTGTTATCACCTTTAACGATAATATGCACAAAGAATTACGTATTTGATTTATAATCAGTCAAATCTTTACAAAAGAAAAAAATTATCACAAACATTTCGATCGCTCAAATATCCTCTCTACAAAACCAAATTGAGGTCCAAGAACAGAACCTCTAATTCATTATTAGAGGTACCTTTGACCGCGATTTAACTACCTGGTGACACCGGCCCTATTCGTTCGCCACAGTGGCATGGACCAACTCCAATTAACATAAACACCAACTCGCCAGTTGTTTATACCTATAGCCGCTATATATTCGTTTAAACTAACAACGACCGGCGCGAAATAATTATTCACGGTGGGAAATTGTTGCTAAATTGATCTCGATTTTATCAACGGATTGGCAGACGGTGCTAATACAAGACACTGTGCAAGGTAATGGCATTAAAAACGCCGCCTGTAAGACAATAATAAAAGTAAGTATACTTAGATGAAAAAAAAATATTTTATAGACAGAGAGAGACAGTAGACGATGAACCGTTAGAAATAAATTAATTTTAACTAACTTTTAGTTAGGTGTTTCATATAAATCTAACTAAATATAATAAATCTAACTCATACACATTATCTCATAAAATCTTATACATATTCATTTATCTATTTTAAAGCCACGTGGACAGCCTTATTCAGTACCCCGATCTCTGTAAAGTATTTAAAATGTCAGGAAATTACAATGCAAAAAGTCTATAAAATGCTGTGTATAATAATCCATAGTATGCCCATAAACAAAAGGATATTCATATTATATTGATTAAACCTGTGTTGTTATTGATATTGGGTAAACAGAAGCAATTTAAAAAAATCTTGTGCCGCCCCACAATACACTGGCCAAGTATACGATTGACGAGGAGGATTGATCTACTCGTATAAACATTTAGTACAAAATATAACTTTGTTAATCATATTAAATGTTATTGAAACTATTCGGTATCAGGCAAATTAAGTTTATTGATCATACCAATAATGATGATGATGTCCTCCCGACCGATTCCGGCCACGGCGGCCGATCTACAAGGGAGCCGTCAAGTGCGCAGGATATATTAGTGCACAAGCGTTATAGTGTAGTGATATAATATATGTAGTGATGTTGCAGTCAACAAGAACCCGGGACCGACTTTTTACATGCCCATCCGAGGCAATCGGGTGATCAGCCCGTAATGCCTTAATCCAACTAAGAAACAACAACACAAAGTCATTGCCCTCCACGGGATTCGAACCCACGACCTCCGTTTCGTAAAGCGCAGGTCTATACCACTAGGCCACGGAGGTTTCCAGCGTCAATATTATACATGTAATAAATAAGTAAAACTGAAATATTTACTATATACGGAGCAGTGTCGCAAGTGATAAAATGTACATTTTTTAGAAACTGAAGTACTATCCCTGTTTAAACAATTAGAGTACTGAATAAGAAAGCGTATATTTTTTTGTTGCTCTTTTTGACGTGTAACAATCTAACAATGTATTTTATCACTGAAATGTAACAGTTTATTTGCATACCATTAATTTAACTGTTACTGTAATCTAAAGTAAGGTATAGTGGGTCAACGATTTCTAAACGTCAGCCGAAAAAAAATAACAAGACAAGAAGAGAAATGAAAAAGTCAGATTGACAAATGTTGAGTTTGCCTCTATGTTAAAGTGTAGCTTTTCTAATTGACGTATCAAATGCCTTTCTGACCAACAGGTTTGCACTGCGGCACTAATTTAAAAGAGAAAACTTTGTAAGAGGCAAAAGTACAATGACATATCATATTAGTACATATGTCGAACTATGACAGTAAAAGTCTTCCTTTACTGTTATAGTGCATTAAAGGAAGACCTTCACCCTCCTACAACTAGGGGGGTAAAGGCCTTCATTAAATGTTTTAACCCCGGTGGCGATCCCTGGCGGAGATATCGCGTAACCTACACAATGATAGTACCTCTCACTCCCCCTCTTTCCTCGCCTCACCCCCCTACCCTTACTCCTTCTTCCTTACTTTTTCAACCCCTCCCCCCTTAAAAGCTAGCAACGCATTTGCAAATGTCCATGGGTAGCGGTGACCGCTTACCATCAGGCGGGCCGATTGCTCGTTTGTCAGCCTATTCGATAAAAAAAATGATATACCACAAACAATAGAAAAGAAAGAAGAAGAAAAAAGGAGGTAGCCTTCTTGTAATTGTTTAATAGAAATACACGAAATCGTCATCGAAGAAAGAGCAAAGCCGAGAGCAAAAGTCTTACATAACCTTACTAATATCTTAAATACAAATATTGCTTATTCTATAGACCTTATCGCATTCAGCGGGTTGGCAACGAATCGGTATGATTTTTAGTAGATGTTTTGTAGATTTTTTAATGGAATAAGTGACAAGACAGTATATTTAAACAGTACGAGTGGAAATTGCTTGAACTGCACTTCGTCCGTCAATCAGAGATATATGATGGTCTATATCAGTGATTGCCAGAGCGGTCTACGTGGACACCTTGCGGTTCACAGGAGACCGGGCGGGTGTGTGATTAGATCTAATCTTCACGTTTTGACGACTTTTGGGAATACGATAGAAATGTATCAGCAGGGGTTCATCGGAACTAGTGAAATTTTGAAAGTGGCCTACGAGAAGAAAGTTTGGATACTTTGGTCTATATTTACACCCAGTAATTTTTATGGAAAGATTCCCACTAAAACCGGAAAAAAGTAATGCATAGTTTGATTTAGCTATAATAAGGTATTTACTGCCCCAGACGGACTCTCATTTTACGGGGGTAAGCTACGCAGCTGCCTGCTGAATGGGCTGGCTCGAACCGGATTAGTACCACGACCTCACAGAAAATCGGCGTGAAGTGGAAGTGTTTTTGC
>DWHO01003958.1:0-11473 GCA_018247575.1 Eurytides lysithous rurik
TCTGGATCGTCCCTTACAGAAATTTCAACCTCCCGAATGTTCTCTTCGCTTCTTCTTGAACGTGGTCGCCCAGTTTGCTTGTCGATCCCGTATAGATAGTATGGATGATGTCAAAGTTCACGACGAAGCATAGACATTATAGAAGTGGTATATATACGGCGAATGTAAACGATTGGTCGACGCAAGAGGCTGTATTTGATAACATATCGAATGGCGTTTTAATGTTATGGCACCGCTCGTGCCATTTTTTAAACATGCCCAGAAAGAATTGATTATATTTCGTCAAGACTTAACAAAACACTTTCGTTTGTTACTCGATGAACAACAGCGGCACATTACTGATGTTAAGTAAATCAGAAATATTTATAATTAACCGACTTCAAAGAAGGAGGAAGTTCTCAATTCGACTGTATTTTTATGTGTTACCTCATAACTTTTTACTGGGTGTACCGATTTTGACGATTCTTCTTATATTTGAAAGCTGCTGCTTGTCGTGTGGTCCCATATTTGTTATTTTAGCGAGTTTTTGAGTTCTGCCTAATTATGCGTATTTTTGTTGTATACGGTATATTGCAAGGTTTCCTCAGAAATTTCATTCTGATTGCACTTTGTACTGCGAACATTTGCTTAAAACTTAGTAGGATTTATATGAATCAATTAATACATGTTATAAAAAATTTTAATTGTTTTTGTTTAAAGCTCTTAAAGTTTAGTATTGTAACAGATATCTCTAATATTAAGTATATTTACCGGGGCAATGTGCTAATTGAAAAAAGCAGGGGTAGGTAGGACACGCACGCTGAATTCTAATTGAATATGTTTAAGCAACGTTACTTCACTTCTCGGTACAAATGAGTTTGTGAGTTTGAAATTATCAATATTTAGTGTTTATTTATCCCTTGTTCAGCGGTGAAAGCAAAAACCACAAAATAAAAAATGAAGCCTACCATAATGTATTTTAGTATAGTTCTTATACAGTTATTATAGTATTTTAGTAAGTCGTACCTTTTTGGCTTTAATTTATTAAATTTAGATCTTTTCACTTTTTTTTGCCCTTTTCACTAAATAAATAGTTACCTATTTGATTCTCTGTTTCAAAGCACGAACTTAAAGTATCTATTCCAAATTAACCCGTCTGTTGCTCTGTACCGCAAAAGAGACAAACAAATACGCAACGAAGTACACTTTTGCATTTATTAAATTAATAAGATTGTATTACCAGTTATCTGGTAACAGAAATATATCTTGCAATACTTGTATATATACGTTATGGTCAAAATTTAGTTACGCCTTAATTATTTTACATCAGAATTCGTTCCACCGTCGTAAGATGGTCGCTACGCCCGTCAAGTATCCCCTGACTACGCACTTCCGGCGCAGGGGAGGAACCGAACCTCATTTCCGGGACAGGGAACCCTTCCTGGGGTGCGTTGGACACTCGCTTGGTTGCCATGGTGATTAACCACCGCTTTTGTACAGGTGTCCGGTGGAAATATCTCATTTTACCTGTTATGGCACAGAATCGAAATAGTTTAAAAATAAACCTGTTTTTATGTGGCTGATCACAGTTATCTATTACCTTATTAAGTAAACTGTAGATTGCAAATTAACAAAGTCCTAATTACATCTTTTATTCTATTACAAATATTATTGCATTTTTTTCAATATCGATTATAAAACATAATAATGTAGTTATTTGAGCTATTAAGACATAGAGATATAGAGAACCGGATGAGGATCTCCTCATATCCACCGACGCATTTGTTTGTCTTTTTCTTACAATAAACTTTATTTAAATTGTTTCAAAGTCGTGCCGGTGCTACAGTTAGTTTTTTTTTAATTACGATTCCTTTTTTATTTTAAATCATCATTGTGTTTGGGAACGAAAAATAATAAAATATCTAAAATAGATTACTTAAAAACAAAAAACACCTACAGGTCGAGCGATGTTACAGATTAAAAAAAAATGTATAGAGTTATAATGTCATCTTTCCCGCCAATTTTAAACGCTCCAGTCGGTAGGGCCGCGCTGATTATCGTAAGTTTAACAAAGGTCAGAACAAACATGTGCCGTTGTCGGCACCCCTCCGCTCGTACGCGCCTACTACAGGTGGTCGGTGTGGTAAAAAATCGATTATCCCCTTAACTCGACACCTTTCGATGCGGTCGTTACGATTTCATATATTATTGACAATTTGTTGCGAATAATTTGCAACGGAGGAATTTTATACGGCAAATGTTGAATATACTGTGCCACAGATAATAACGAGAATAAAAAAATGTTACGCTCAAAATAGAGGAAAAGAAGTCACATATAAATTAGTGTAGCCATATACGCCACGATATATTAGATTAATGTAATAAATATAATGTTTTGTGTTACAATTATGTAACGTGTCCTTTACTCATTGTACTACCATGCTTTTAAATAGTCGAGGCAAAGCAATTTTTTGTACACGAACAATGTATGAGGCGTTATTAAAGCTCATAAGGCCTGTCTGCGAGCATCCCTCGCGGGCTATTACGTCCGCCGATCCAAGGACTGTCCGTGTTATTACGGACTGCGGTATCATTGTATAGCATCGGGTGACGTGGCCCCCGCCAGATAAACACCGACGCACACACCGCCGTAGTGATGTTTAAGCTCGTGGCGTACAGAGAGCAACGATAAAGAATTTAATTTTAATAAACAATTTGCAACCAACCTCCTGAAACAGTGGCTATAAAAACTCTTTACAAAAAAAGTACTTTTCACCTCTTATAATTTTATTGGATTAACTGGTTACAATTTATCGTCATTAAAATAAGAAAAAGTTAGTACGTCGCGGGAAAGAGGTCAGCGATGTAAGGAGGGATGGGCACGGAACACGAAGGTTTTACGGTAGATCCGTGAGATCGACATTCGATCGCTTTTATTTAGCATATCGGATTCCATCATTGGCAAACCATTCCTTATGTTATGTTAAAAAGGATAAGCAAATCAAGAGACAAATACCGCATACAACAGGTCGTTATTAAATTTCATTTAAAATCTTAGATTTTATCTTTATTTTTTTTTGTCTACTAGTCTAGCAAGTGAACAGGAAAGTATGCAGTAACCACTTATGTCATTCTGAGGTATCAGTCTGGAACACGATGTTTTGCACTCGGCGTTACTGATATTAATATAGCGCTGTCCGCATCTGTCGTTACACTACTCCCTTTTTATTTTTCTTCCTGTGGGGAAATCCTACCGATCCATTCTGTCTACCTTTAGAGGATAGATAGGATATGTTGGACTCCTACACACTAAAACCATAACCCCGAACGTTATTAGCCCAGATAAGGTTGATACCTTAACTGGGCTAATGGAATCGTTGTTTTTTTATGAAGAAGGCTGACAAACAACAAGCGGCTCACCAGATGGTGAACAACTACCGTCGCCCATGGACATTTACAGCTTACTGAACTTGCAAATGCGATGTCAGCCTTTAAGAGAGGGAATTTTTGTAAGAGGGAGATGGGGAGGCGGGGGGGAGAGGGGGAGTGAGAGGAGAAGATTAGAGGAGAAGAGGGAGGAAAATGGGCCACCGGCCACCTTACTCACCGGATGAAGCCAAACCACTTCCACTTTACGCCGATTTTCTGAGAGTTTGTGGTACTTAGACGGTTCGAGCCAATTATAATCGATCACTATAAGGAACGCAACTGCGGCCCCTTTAACCTGCTAAAATTTACTAGCCCAGTCTCGGGATATACCTTCTACGCCTTACACTTGTGCGATAGTCCTACCATAACACATACAGACCGTCGGGCAGATCGTAGGACTCAAGAGTCCTAACATAGCTTATATAGACCATAGGATACTGAACGAGTACCCTGTTTATATACACCGCTGGCCTTTGTACACCCCGAGCCTATTCAGGTCACCTGGATTTTCACACGTGTGTGTCTGTGTGGTGTTGATGCGGCGCGTCACCATAGCAACCAGCCCGCCTGCTTCCCAGAAGAGGCCGCGCACCCGAGTAATTGCGCCAATTTCTACCGAGCTATGCTTAAAGTAGAGCTCAGTACAAGAATAAGTACATATTTTCGAAAAAAAAAAACGTTCCTGTGTGAACGATTCCATTATAACATACAAGAATGCATTTAGGACCAAGTGTGGAAATAATTCTTTTTGGCCACTGTTGATTTACAGGATTGTACAGAAAAAAAAACATTTATAACAAGACGAGCAGTGCGGAAGCTCAGTAATATCTCCGCAAATATTTCCCTTTCAGTTGTCAACATGCCCATTTGCGAAATTTATGAGCAAGAATATCGAGTATTGACAACGACTGTTTTTAAGGATGAATTATATTCTCGTTTTATTTATCATTCGACGAATTCTTAAAGAGTACACAATTATAAAATTTTACCCAGAATAAAAGCATTTGTAATAAAAATTATAAATTTTTAGGTATTATAATTTATGATTGCTCGCTAGAAGCGTCAGCGGAGTCCAGTAGAAAGATGGCCACCATGTTGGCCATCAATTGTAATGAAATGCTTGAGGCGGTAAGGATTGCCAGGATCGCAAAGTCTTTGATGCACTGGACCCGCGCAGTAACTTTGTCAGTCACGTGCTTTGGAAAGTTCATGAGGAAATATTAAGTTTTAAAATACTATGTTTCACGGAAAATTTTAGCTTTTTTTATGTCGTAGGCTGACAAACGAGCACGCTCACCTGATGGTAAGCGATCACCGCCTCCCAAGGACATTTGCAAAAGAATTTGCATATGTGTTGCCAGCCTTTAAGGAGGGAAATTTTTGAATGAGAGAGGGATGATGATAGAGGAGGGAGGAGGAGGATAGGGGTTGTAGGGAAGGAGAGAGGATAGGGCGGAAGGAAGGGATGGGATGGGCCACCGGCCACCTCACTCATCGGATGAAACGTGGAAGCAAAAACACTTCCACTATACGCTGATATTCTGTGAGGTCGTGGTACTTATCCGGTTCGTGCCGGCGAATTTAGCAGCGGGAACAGTTGAGTGGCTCTACCACCATAAAAAGTTTTTAGTAGTCGAGTCGCAGTGTCATATTTTACCTAGTGATCTATTAACCATGATTACCGTTCTCAAGGTTGACTACAAGTCAACTACAACCCTACGGATGGTGTAATAACTAGTCAACTTATTATCACAAGATTTTGTGTGTTTATGATATAACAGCACAATAACAACTATGAAAGAATTTATTCATGTGACGGCGGGAAAGAAAATTACAAAATTGGTTCACTCATTCCAACGACTAATTTATATATGAATGTTAGGCGTACATATCTTTGTATTTGCTGTTTACAGACTTCCCCTCGTCACTATTTTTAACGATTTCATCTTTCCCTGTAATTTTATCGTCATTTTCATCATCATCATCTTTCTTGGAAGTCATGTCACCCTCTTTCTCCCCTTCTTCGTTCTCAGTGCTTTCCTTCTCTGTTACATCAAAAAAGGCTTGCACAGTCAGAACACCTTCAGGGGAAAGAGCCGAAGTTATTATGTTAGGGTTCAATCCCTTGGGCAGTTGGACTTGCCTTGCGTATTCCCTGTAAATGGTGCATGATGATTTCTTCTCAACATGGGAGGCTTCCACTAAAAGTATATCCTCCAGTATTGTGACTTTTACCTGCAAAAATTATCATCGTGGAATGAGAATAAGGAGGGCACATTGTAAAGAATTTTAGGTAAACATAAGATAGATCTTCTAAACGTATGGATTTTTTTTTTGATTAATTATATTCAAATAAAAGGATTTTTTTTATCTAGGCTCTGTAATGTTTACAGATTGACCACACCAACCTTGAGAATGACGATTCGAAAGAGCTTGTAAATATTATCTTTCAAAACACATTTATTTTGATTTGATTTGAAATAATTTCAACCAAGCTAGCTTATAAGTGTAGCAAGAGCTGATGCTGATGTTGCATGAAAGAAGATCCAGCTAACACATTTTTTACTGTTTATAATTAGAATATTAGTAAGAAAGTAAGGTTCATAAGGATTTTTAACGAAGCCACGTTCTTACTAACGAAAGACAACGAGAAATATTCAACATCGCTCGTATTGACATCTAATTACAGACCTCTTCGGGATCGAATTGACTGAGGTCAAATTGAAGTTTGAGATTTTTGTCGTCGCCATCATCTTCCACCACCGGAGGGTTGTCATGCACCTGCTGTTCACTCATCACCTCGTTTTTAACAATATCGGCCTCTTTTGACTCTTCCTTCGTTTTAGCCCCCTCGTCCTTGTCAGCCTCTTTATCCATTTTGTTACTTTTTGAAATACTGCATTGATCTGACGTTGCCGACGGTTGGAGATGTGTTAGGTTCGCGCTGCAAAATCCATTGATCATTTCTATATTAAATTATATAACTAATGAGAAACATTGAAAGTCATCGCACTAAAAATTATTTTGGAAAGGAGCAGGTGGCAACAATCCAAACCACCGTGCCACGAAGAGAACGGATACAATAAAACAAAATTAAAACTGACATTCAAATTAGTGCTGGGCAGATATCTGTACCTACTGCCTTTGAGACGTGCAGTAATTTCGTGGGGACAGAATGTTAGTTTTTGCTTTTGTACAACAACAATCAATTAAAAAAATATGATTATTTACCCGCGAGGTAATTACTACCTTTAGGAACACGACATTAATTTATTTTTAAGGAACTGATTTTTTTTTACAGCTTACATTAACATATTGCAATTAATGACGTCAAAACTCAGCACTCGAATTGAAGACACTACTTTTACTTTATGTAAGAACGAACGAAAGAACTTTGGTTGTTAAATGTCGACATAATAGTATTATCTAAACATTTAACAACCCTATCTCCGCACCTCAAAGGAAATGCCTTACATCTCATTTGAGGTCCTGTGCGGTATACGATCACGAGGAACGTGGGTTTGTATTTGAACACATTAATAATCTTAGAAGTAACTTTTAGGTCGTATATGTAACAAATTTTACAAAAATTTCTACTAGAATATTTTAAACTGGGTCATAATTTTAATTTCCCACCTAAAACGTGTTATCTCCTCATCAATCTTCTGCAGTTCCCTCTCAAACTGTTTTTTTAGACAAATTAATTTTCTATCACATATCGCAGCGTTAGTTATAACGACAGGAATGATTTTCCTTGGGAATGATTCCTCCATTTTGAATTTTTCATTTGAGTTTCTGTTTTCAATGTTAATATGTATTATATAGGTTATGAAGATTTTGTTCCGGCATCTTGACAACGTCGGCTATCTGTCAAAATAATTGATAGAATGTATGTTAGAAATAATGGTGAACACAGATGACATACGTATTCCTGATATAGTTTATATATGGTTTATACATACATTGCCATATAAAAATTTTAATTAAGCCAGAAGCTGTTTATTTAATTAAAGAGATAATTAAGTTTACGATAAAACTATTATTATTGGGTACATTTAATTTTTGTATACTCTCATTCAGTCTACTTCAGTAATGATAACCATTAATAATACCTAAATTGACTGGTCCGTTGGTGTAGTGGCTAGTGTTCCTGACTGCAAAGCCAAAGGTCGTGGGTTCGATTTCCACCCAGGACAAATATTTGTGCGATGAGCATAGGTACTTGTTCTGTGTCTGGGTGTTAATTATCTGTATAAGGATATATTTAAAAATATATATGTATATCAGTTGTCAGATCACCATAGTACAGGCTTTGCCTTGTTTGGGATCGGATGGCAATATATGAGCTGTCCCATGATATTATTATTATTATTAAAATTATGCAATATTGTATAGTAACATTTCCTCACGACCTGACCTTTTAGCGAACATCTTTCCCGCTAAATTAAATGCCAATGATGTCAGATGACATAACGTCCCCCTCGAGATATGGTATTTAAGCGACCCCGGGGCGGACGAACAGATTGACAATCCCACCCCCGGTGCCATGGAGACCGAAATCTAAACATCGCTCCCTATTAATCTCGATATGAGGGCGTGTCGAATCAGGCGGGTGACCAAATCTCAACTGGACAGTACTGTAAGTAGATCAGTAAAATCGTTTTGCTTTTTTTCGACTTGATGACCTAGGGGCCGTTCTATCATTTTCGGTGGATATCTCAAGAACTACTGAATTAAATAAAATAGCCTTAAAGAAGCAGAATCTATATAAGTTTTATTTACATATACAAAGCCTCTACCCCTATATAACCACTCTTCTACCTTATTAAGCATTTTTATTTAAGGGAAATGTAAATTTACTAGAGTAAAGGAAGGTTATTTACTTCTGCTTAACGTAATCTTTTATAAGGCGATGTTACATTCCTGGATGACCTGTCTCATTCGTACTACTCAGAGCCGGATTTAGGGAAGGGCGTCCGGGGCTGGAGCCCCAGGGCCTTCACAAAAGAGGGACCTCAAAATAAAGACTTCGAAAAAAAAATCTTCTAAATTTTTTTATGTTTGTTTGATGAAAGAATGTAATTGGTATTAAAATAAATTATTTATTGAATAATTCGACTTAAAAAAAATTGTGCACTTCATTTAGAAAATAGTTCGGTGCCATGAGGCCTGCACACCTTTTTGCACTAAGGTCTCAGACCTATAAATCCGGCCCTGACTATACTACTTAAAGTGCTATATGTAAATTTATATTGATCAATCGTGACAAAAGTAATATTTTTTAGGGTATTTACAACGTTACTTCTTTGCCATTGTCCATAACTCCATAACATAGTGGTGCCGAAGTGCTCGTTCTGTAATGCTGCAAATGTTCATGGGCGGCGGTGAACACTTTCCATAAGGTGAGCCGCTTGCTCGTTTGTTAGCCTGATACATAAAAAAAAACAGTGTATCTAATTCAAATTACGAATTCAAAACTTTTGGTTCTGCGCTGGGCTCGTTCAGAGTTATAAGTTGGCAACATTGCATTTCGGAACAAAGCAATGCTTGCCTATGTCTTTGCATTAAAGTATTTAAAAAAAGTAAAAACCGAATTCTAACAAATGTAAAAATATTCTAACCACGTACATATTTTATTTCATTTTGAGGTGTCTTCATAAATATCCGTAGTTCAAGAGAAAATATATATTCAAGTTTCAAAGAACCATTTATTATATGAAAACTTGAGAAACACTTTACAATAAGAAATTATCAAAATCGGTTAACGATTCATAGAATAATTAAACCAATTTAATTTAAACTTCTACTGATTAAAGTTTTTCAATAAGTAACGAATATTTCGACTAAAATCGTGTTCAATATAGTTGACGTAATGGGGCGAGGGCGCGAAACCCGATTCGATACTAAATTGGCGGGAAAGCCGTTCGTTTGACAGATCATTTGTTATTCCGTTCGGAAATTTGGCAGCCATTATTCTAGTGATTACCAGGTGGGCAGGAAGTCAGATGTGTATACAAGGTAAATTGATTTAACATGTCGACGCTGAAGAGCAAAAACGTAGTAAATGACACATAGAGTATTTTTTTTTATTACCTCGTTGAAATCAGTAAATTAAACCAAGTCGGTTGTTGTGTCTCGTAAAAATGTTGGTGTTTTTGCTTTCCAGAGTCGATCAACTTATCACTCAACGAATCAACTTAAAAAGGTCAAAATATTGATAATTAAAAATACAAATATTTTTACTTTCATAAAGCCTAGGTTGTAACATAAAAAAGTTGGTTCAAAAAGCCTTACAGAATCTGGCGGTAATTTAATCTGAGAGGAGAGCCATTCGAATTGTCTCTTGAAAGATGTCATTGTCTGTGCATGGGCGTCGGTAATTATATTATGTAGTGTGACAATTCTTAATTATAAAGAACATACTTTTCGCCCGTCACATAGCGGACTGTTCAGTGTACTTTTTACGATCCTTGCAAACTATTTATGCCTACCATATCAATATACCTACATCTATTTGTGAATGGAGATAAAATAATTATACATATCAAATTAAAAGAAAGCCGTTAGATCAATTCTAATAAAACACACCTTTTATTGGTATCACGTAGAAGGCCAAGAAGAGTGATAATAGTTTTTGTTCTTTATGAGCGAGCGTTATTTAAAATAAACGATATGCAAATATGTCTATTTGAATACAGTTTCTACTACTAGTTGCCGTAGTTTGAAGAGCGATTGTAATTTTAACATCCATAATTGCTCGAAACAAATCAAAACTAAATAAAATATTTTCTTAACTAAAAATTATATTTTCTATTAGCAAAATCTTATTTAGCACTTCAAAACTAAAATTATGTCGGAATAACGATCCCAATTATACAACAAGTTGCGAATACAAAAACACAATACGCAGGGAGACTATAACGCCAAAATTAATTTACTTATCTCGATGTAATCTCATAAAAATGGGGTTTCATTTTAATAATATGACTTTTATTAGGTGCATTTGTGACTGGATAGTACTTTTATGTTAAGGGATTTCCGACCTTATTATGAACGTAGTTAAAATTTGGGAGTACGCAAAAGTTAATAGGCACACGTTCATAACGAATGGGTTCGAGGGGTGGCGTTTTTAATTCCCGTAAAACACAACCCTGTATCTCGGGGGAGTGAGTAAACGTCATTACGCGTCATAGATTGCCAACTGTGCGGTGTTTATTCGGACAGTCTTAATATGGTTAGAGTCGTAAGATTCTGTTTTACGAGATAGTGTCGAAACGAGTCGTTCACCTGTTGGTGAGCGAATTGACTGTCCATAGCTACTTAGAGTCACACAGACCTGGCTTGGCCCTGCCTCGTCGCCCCGGATTTAAGATTATATCGATGTATTGATTTATATCTCTATGCCTAACTTATGTTCTAAAGGTTATATTGTACAGTAAATGATTTCATTGACAGCACACCTTGGGAATGATGTGATCGCCTCCAGGCTATTTCAAGATTCAAATTATGAATATTGTGAACATAATTAAAAAAGAGACAGGTAAAGTCCCCCTGAGTTTCTTTCGCCTGTTCTTCTCAGGACCGAGGCATTTTTGTAAACCAATCCAATTTTGAATAACGAATTTTGACTTCGACTTTACTCTGCTTACATTGACCTTCAAACCTGAACATAGTAATGATTACACATTACTGACATTGCAGAAGTACCACTCCACGTTAAATCTGCAAAAGCCCCTACCATTTAGAAACACAACCTCACCATTCAGTCCTATTGAATCTAATTTGTTTATGAACGAACTAAAAAGTGCGATAACCTTATACAATTAATACACTCGAAAAAATGTAATTTTTAATATATTCTTATAGTTTCTCACCAATAGTACTTTGCAAACATATTTTTGTATTTCAATACTTTGCAAACATATTTTTGTTAACTTCTTATTAGCTATGGCTATGTAAGTATTACGTGTATTAACTTCGAAAGTTTTCTGTCTTGTTGAAAATTCGAGTATGATGCAACTCTATATATGGTATACCCTAAGCTTCGTCGTATTCGGATTCATTG
>DWHO01003959.1:0-11472 GCA_018247575.1 Eurytides lysithous rurik
GAACAAAATGTAAAAATGACGATTCAAAAGTGCTTGTAAAGGCCTATTTGAATAAAGATAATTTGATTTGATTCAGATCAGTTAACCCTAGTTGATGGTTTATTTTGTTTATAAAAATTTATCTATTAAATTGTATAAGCGTTAATGATTTGTATATTATATCTATATGTTAACCTATTAGAGTGATATAGTCACATTGTGATAAAGCTCTTTTAATAAAGGAAAAAAAAACTCTACAACTCTAGTAATTTGACACAGTTGGCTTTTAAAGTGCCTCTAAATTATGTGGTAATTATTTATGTTGCAGATGCCCATGGGCGGCGGCGCCCGCTTACCATCAGGTGAGCCACTTACTCGTTTTCCTCTTAATCCCGATAAAAAAATGTGGTGTATACTTTCAATTATGTTTCTTCTTGAATTTAGAGCTGGGCTCTTGTCGATGTAGTTTCATCTACTTGTCTTTATGCTTAGTTCACAATCATAAGACGTATACTTTTAATTGTTTCTCCTTCCTCTTGAATTTAGAGCTGGGCTTTGTTGACGTAGTTTCATCTACTTGTCTTTATGTTTGATTCAAAATAATTACACTCGTTTTGCCATAACAGGTATTTGATATTAAACCGAGAACCGAAATATTTGACGATAGCTCGAGCTGTATTTTTCGTTCACATAAATATTTTTGTGATCTCAAATCGACGGCCTCTACTTACATAAAGACATGTCAATAACTTAGGTTCACAGGAGAGCGTAGTTTGTGTTCAAATCGCTCTATAAATAATTCCATTTACAATCATAAATACTGTACATGTACTGTACTGTATTAGCTATAGGAACTTTATTTGCATACAGAAAATCTAAAGCCGCTAATGTAATTAAAAAAAATAAAGGTAATTGAAGACTTTGATAAATAATTCTTTGATTATATTGTTTATAATATAAACATTACTTGTAAAAGATAATAACTGTCTGGCTCTTTTAGTCTAAATGTTTAACGAAAACAAGTATAACGCTTCTGTGTGATATTAAAATAAGTCACTTTAAGTTTATAGATAACTCAAAGCTTAAGGGTCTAGCACAAAATAAGCAAGCTAAAATGGGTATTTAGGTAGAGTTCTTGGTATGATTATATTCTGTGATCACTGATAGCGATTGTAAAGTGAAGACTTTTTAAATTTCCTGTTATCTAAGCGGCCATAATGCGCGAAAATATGCAATGAGAAACAATTATACGACAAGTAAAAGTACTGGTAATTATAACCGAATCTGTCGCTTACATACATTTGTCCGCCATGTTGGACGTAATATAGTCAGTGATAAAATTTACGTTGAACGTTCTCTTGAAACAGTCATTTGCAAGAGTATAAGATAAAAATATAATACATACACCTAATTCCATTGACGCAAGTTAATAAAAAATGTAGCGCGATGAGAAAGAGTTTAATGAAAAATATTTGAACACGATAGCAGAATGATATTTCGTTTCCGTAACGTAATGGACAATATTTATATTCCGTTATGGAACAAAACGTTATTTAATTAAATGTCCCCCGAGTGGGTGAAAAATTGTCGTACTGTTTGTAATGCAAACAGAAACTACACAGAGTGCGCGGTTTAATTATTCCGATTAATTTGAGTTATATAATTACAAAACATTGTTTCATTATTTTCAACTTTTATTTTGTTTGTAGACAAAAGTGACGCGAGCAAGTCATGCGTCAGTAAAAATACACAGCTGGACTTGTCTTCCTCTTAAATTTCAGAACATTTAAGCTTGTAATGATGGGCAGGCAAGACCGGATAAGTACCACGACCTCGTAAAAAATCGGCGTGAAATGGAAGTGTTTGTGCTTCTGCGTTTCGTCCCGTGAGTGGGGTAGCCGGTGGCCCGTCCCCCTCCCGATCCTTCTTCCCTTTCTCATTCCCCTCCTTACCTCTGAGTCCATCGCCTACCACATCCTCCCTTTCCTTTTCCATCCATCTCACTCCCACAACCACAAACGAACAAGCAGCTCACCTGATGGTAGGTGATCACCGCCGCCCATAGACATTTGCAGCATTGCAGAAGTTACAAATGCGTTGCCAACCTTTGAGGGGAGGAATTTTTGAAAGAGGGAGGGAGGTGGAGAGAGGGAGCAGAATGGGGAGGGGATAGGGGAACCACCTCACTCACCGGACGAAACATGGAAGTAAAAATACTTCCACTTTGCGCCGATTTTCTGTGAGGTCGTGGTACTAATCCGGTTCGAGCCGGCCCATTCAGCAGCGGGAACAGCTGCGTGGCTCTACTACCGTAATATTCCCACCCAGGACAAATTGTGCGGAGAGCTGTGTCTTGGTGTTATTCATCTAAGTGTTTTTTTTTTAATATATAAATGTACCAGTTGTCTGATTACTATAGTACAGGCTCTGCCTAATTAAAAAATACTGCAAGTCTTTCACAAAGTTTGGTACATTTTTTTTAATAAGATCGAAAAAAAAAACCGCTCTCGTCTTTATTGTCGTCGATTAAAAGAACTATTCTCTGGTACAATAGCTCGTTTCCGAACCCATGCAAACTGTATTTATAGTTCATTCAACTGTATCATTCATATAGTCTACCTTATATAATATCAGCTCATACGAGATAAAATTGTACAGATCTTATTTCATTAACGTAACGCTCAATTTGAAGCGATTGCACCACGGTGTTGCGGTTAAGAGTGCTAAGCTTGAACGCGGGTTCGAAAAAAACCGTTGGCGGCTAAAGGATCTAACCACAGACCTAACTCGGCACGTGGGGTAAATTGTAGCGCGCGGTTACCGCACTAATATGCTTGTATAGCATAGATATTCTTATTTATATTAATTCGAATATGGAATAAGTTTTTGATTACTACGTTTAATTTTACGCCGTTAGTTGTTTGGTTTGTTTAATACTTATCATGTTGTTTACTTACACCATATTAGTTACAAAATGTTGGCGATAGAAATAGATTTTAAATTTAAACTTTTTCCTAGAATAGCGTTGTTAATTGACTTCGTATTGAATTAATGTAAAATATTTAATATACTAAGTAATAGTTAATAAAATTGCATGTGGTATTTTGCCACTGTTAAATACATCATTCTTATAAATTGGTAAAATAAAATATCAAATAAAAATGCACCTTAACATTATCCACTATAGTTCAATACGACAACTAAATCCATCGTCACGAATCTCATGCTGTGTATCGGTATAACATTTCTGATGTGCGGATGTTAGTTAATATCCACGTCATAACGTAAAAACGGCAAGTGAAAATGCATCTTAATCCTAGTCATTAAAGTGCAGTATGACTACATAACCCTCGATCTAGCCACATAGACTGTATAAATTGGCATGCGCCGGCCAAGATCGAAACCCAACACCGCCCCTAAATTACGGACGATAGGACACAGCGCAAATGATAATCGCCTCATTACGTGTTGGTTTATTCGTCGTAAGTCTATTGGGGATTTATGATGGTCGCTGATGTCTGACGCCTCGCCGAAAGTGGTGGGATGTCGGGTGGCGAATGCTAATTCGATAGCGGTGGAATTTCGGCGCGGTCGGCGCGTGGTCGTAAATTGGTCGAAAGCTGGTCATGGTATGTTAAGGCGTTAGTCCTCTTTTGCATAGAGTCAATAAAGTATTACAGGCGTCAGTAAATTGGTCGAAAAGCTGGTCATGGTATGTTAAGGCGTTAGTCCTCTTTTGTCATAGAGTCAATAAAGTATTACAGGCGTCAGTAAATTGGTCGAAAAGCTGTTCATGCTATGATAAGGCGTTAGTCAACTTTTATCATAGAGTCAATAAAGTCAAAATGGACTAAATACATCGAGATCGATAAATGTGAATCATCGATGTAGAAACAGTTCGATGATATAAATATTTGATTTAATATATATAAAAATATATTTGTTTATTAGTTTCTAGGAACCGTTCGAATTTACGATCGTCATTTTATAGTAACACATTTAGATAGTTCTCCTAGGCCGTGAACAGTTCATAACTTTATGGCTTATTAAAATATCAATACGACGTGAATTCTACAATGAGCCATAACGTCCATGGGTTCCAATAAAAAAAATAACATTAACCTGCCAGATCGTTCCGTAGCTGATAAATCTATAAAATTACTGCTTATAAATAATAAAAAAACACATTGTACGGGCAATAAATACATTTCTCCTCTGAATTTTATTATCCGATTTTATATTCGTTGCTGCTAGTTTTATATTTGACTTCCTTCGACCGTGTCGGGAATACGCTAACCAAATAGGGGCAAGCGTTATTTTGCCATCGAAGATCGAACAGTTCATTCGAAATTGGATCTTTTCCTTATAGCATTAAAGAGTCGTTGGCACTCGCAGACACGCAAAGTTGTTTCATTTGGAGCATAGGCGTCAAATCATTAAGCAGTCGACGCCGAAAACCAATAAAAAGTAGAAAACATAAAGTGTTACCGTGAATGAAAACGTATCGGAGCTACGCGCCTCCAATAATGGATAGGCCTCTCACTAGGTTGCAGCCACTTGGCTCTTTAAATTCATGCGCGAAATAGGCTAAGCATAGCTCGTCTCGTGTCCCCGTTGCTTTTAAATAACTATTTAATCATTATCAGGAATTACTGTACTAGAACAAAACTGACATCATTTACCAAGTAGTAGTTCGTTAAAGGAAGCTTTAGTTTCGACACAATAGTCAACAAGTGATGGAAAAATAAATACGGTGTTGATTTTAGTCGATTATTGAGAATTCAATGTAGTGAACTGAAAAAATTCAAACCAATTGTTGTATATGATAAATTGAATATATAGGCAGTCATCGCATCAGCGTCTCTTAATATTTTTGTCTTTAATTAAAAAAAAATTAATAAATGTTGCCAAGTATATTTAATGACCTTTTTACAGAGTCCAGTTGGAGAAGAAACACACCGTAGCCAGTTCTTTTTTATTTATCTTTTTATATAAAACGCTGCCTCTATTCTAAGACAGAAATGTCTTATGTTAACAGACATAAATCTCACGCGGACAGACGCCCAAATACGAAACAAATATTTGTAGTTCATACAAATATTTTCCCCGAGTGGTAATCGAACCTACGACCTACGACGCCGAAGCCAATAGCTTAACATCTGAGCCAAACGGTCCAGTTGCCAACACTTCCACTTCACGCCGATTTTCTGTAGGTTCGCGATATTTGCCCGGCCCGAGCCGGACCACGCTGCAGCAGCGAGAGCTGTGTGGTTCTATCTACTTCAATCGAAAATAATTATTGTTGTATACTTTTTAATAGGCAAGTGTTTCGCTTACAATTAACGAAAAACGACAATATTTGATTGTCGTTTTTCGATTGATTAAACCAGATATTTATATCACCGATCTGTTTCTACAATGATGATTCACGTCGACTCAAAATTATCGATTTCGATGTTGAACTTTTATCTGACTCGTATTGCGAACCTCTCCGGTACATTATTAAATGGATGAGGTGATGTGGGCAAGCGGTTTTGAACATTTTGTTATGACTCGTTTTATTACCTAATTTAAAAAAAAAATTGTAGACCACCACATAAGCATCACGTTGCCTCTTGAAAAAATTCGCTTCCTCCGTATTCTTAATTCATATCTGAGCGTGCAAGTCGTAAAATTTGTCGCCAGAGGTCACGTGACGTCTAGACGCGATTTATAATTCGATCACTAGCGCACTATATAATAAGGTGATAATAAGCGTAACAATTGGCATTCACTATATTAATAAGTGGAATACAAACGTCTGTCCGGAACACCGTACGAACGAATGGATCTATTAGCTTAACAAATCGTACGTACAATGTGTTTATGCTCGGACGCCAGTGCAAGATATATTATTAAATCATGTCATCAGGTGTGACTTGGAAATATTATCCGTCGTCATTAAATAAGGTTAAACAGTTGCGGTGAACTTATCTATTCACAGTAGTTAAACTTTCTTTTTGAAAAATATCAAAGCTATTTTTCTATAGCGGATTCCACGTAATCTTTTGCCATGGGATTTGTTTGTTTACAATTTTATCTTTAAGGTTGATCGTATTAATTTATTTTACAGACTAAAGCTTAATATTTGATGATCAAATCAAAAGTACGAATGTGAAAGCTTGTAAATTAATCCTGAAACGCGCGGTGTGCGTTTAATAATAGTTTATTAAATCAAATAACAATTTGCTTTTACTAACAATTTGTTACATAATTTAAGTAATAAAAGATATCAATAATCTAATGTTACATCCCAAACAAAAGGCATTTGTCTATAGCATGGCATAGCTATATCCGACACTACGCCACCGGCACGAAACGCCGGACGCGCACGTATAATACGCTTTTGGCTCCACACCGCTCAAAGGGCCTTATACGTGGGGCAAGTTGGCGTTAGAGCTCATTGTAATTTATGGATGTCCACGCGCACCGTCCCGCGAATGCTAAGTCCGCAATGAAAGGATTAACCGCCCGACCTGCGGGTAGACGTTATTCAAGTCTCACTTGTGCCCATTTGTGTGTCAGATCGGCACACAGAATTGCCATGTCGCGTTTTAGCTGGACGTTCGTTGGTCCAGCACTAGATGCCTGCTAAATTAAAGCTCCCGTGACTGAATAAAAGTTGCGTCAAGTGGACAGCCGAAAAAAACTTTTAAGGCAGCGTCTTTGGACCGATACAAATACTTATAATAATTAGACTCTGGTTTGGTTTATTTGTTATATAATTGGTATATGCAAGTCAACATTAGAGAATATGTCAATTCGAAGAATGTTTTTTTTGATAAATTTCATAGTTTTCTCGGATGACCTATTTAATTTCCAAGTTATTGTAATAGAAGTCTAAGCACGCTTCGGATGTGCATAATGAAGTTATTTATGACGGACACCACTCCGTTTCCTTTCTTTCTTTCCCTACGTTATTTTTATTTTAAGTTCAGCTCGTTTTATTTATAATACGTGACGCAACTTTATAACCTTAGTACTTCAGATGTGTACTTGAATGAGATATGCAAATGACCTTCGACGCTTAACGAGTATTCATTGTTCGCTATTAATTATTTTCTCTATGGCAGGCCTTACAGTATTGTGTGTCGTTGAGCATCTACGCAGTATTTTATCCTAGCTCGTGTTACGCGACCTGCTCCGCCCGCCGTACGCATATTTGTCACCGCCTCAAAGCACTGTAATCAGACAATTTGTGTTCGCCTCGCGGCGTTGGCAAGTAGAGGCCATATCTAATGATGAGTTCATGAGTGTCACCATTGTCCGCGGTGACTTATAGGCGAGCCGGCAGGAATTGCTCCGTGATGGGGCAGCTTAATGTCCGCTTTATGACATAGTTTTGGCGGCAGCGCCTCGCCGATGGCTTAATTGGCTCGCTGATTTGTTATTGAATGACAGTTGGGAGCTACTTTGACGTGCGGCTGACACGTGTGAGAGGTATTGCGACGCGGCCTTGACGGATTTGTTTGTACGATGTGCAGGGGGAAAGTTTTTATTCTAATTAAATAAATTAGGAAGAAAGTTTGCTTTCCTTCTTCCCGATTTACCTGATAAATTATGGCGGCAGCAAAATGATATTCACCGCACCAGAGGCAGCAAAGCAGGCGTGTTGCCAGCTGCTGAAAGCGGGGTTGGGGACTGGCTACCTTACTCATCAGATAAAACGAGAGTTTGCTATGCAGCCAAGAGACTTTCTCGAACATGTCAGAAACATTACAATGTTAATATATGTTAATTTCGAAGTTGAAGTTGTCGCGGCCCTATTTTTGCGATTGTGCGTACAACACGTTCGTTCGCAGAAGTTTCATCGCAATGGTGTATAGTGTATGTAACAGGATAAGCAATGAAACGGTTGTTTTTTGCTGGCGGTCTATAAAATCACTAAGTATAATTGTACTTATCTTACGTCTATCTTTTGTGAAGCATATGTGTCTTTTTGAGCCTGTAGAGTTTATTGCAACACATTTTCAGTATCAATGTAAGTTTCCTTAAGTTCATCTTAAAGCTTAAACAAAAGCTTTTTCAAGACAAACAAGATATACTTGCGTGTATATTGTGGATGTCGTCTTCAGCAGGCGTACATTTGGAAATGTACAGTTGATGGGTTGACGGTGACAGAAATAAAA
Source organism: Eurytides lysithous rurik (assembly GCA_018247575.1). Lineage (NCBI taxonomy): Eukaryota > Metazoa > Arthropoda > Insecta > Lepidoptera > Papilionidae > Eurytides > Eurytides lysithous. The sequence goes on from DWHO01003959.1 coordinate 8,148, forward strand.
CAGAGTCATCCTCCCAATCATCTCAGAAATAGCCGCGGCATCGTTTATACTATTGGGGTTGAATTAATTAAAATACGAGTTTATTGATGTTCGGATTACTTTAACATTTTTGTCCATGATACTGACACCGCATTATGTACAACGGAATTATATAACACGAATTGTCGTTTGTTTGCGAATGTGAAGACATTTTTACTGGTAATGTAAATGACTTCCTTACTAAGTGTCCTCCTTTGTTATTTTGTTGATAAATCATAATTCGCTATATTAATTTTTATTAACGTTCTGTTTTCATATATTTTTTTCAAAACAAAAAGTTCATATCATTCCGTTGCTGCGCAAAAAAGGACAAAGTAACAAATATACTTTTCATTTATAATGTTAGTAATGAGTATAGTATTGTGGAGGTAAACACGGGATATATCGATGTAATTTTGAAAGTAGTCTTTTGAAGTAACAATTTGGTTGTTCTATTAAATGCGAGCACTTTTAAACTTTAATAAAATGACCACGTTACATTTAACAACGCTTTATTTTTTAGGGCGATCAAGTTAAAAGCAGTGGCGGTACTACCATACAAGCCCAAAAGCCCGGTTTGCCCTAATAAGTAGTCAAATTTATATATTTTAATGGGCACATAATTCCCGCAACGCTCAAATTTAAAATAAATTATTTGGGAATTATGTGCTAATTAAGATTTATAAATTTTCCTGGATAGAAGACCACTTTTTATAATCGACAACACTGCTATTGCATGAGTTTCATTGTGTATGAGCTAACAAGACCTATCGCCGGCTTATACTTTTATAGATTGTGAGTATTGCGTAAGAGACCTTTACGTTTGTAATACCGTCACCGTCCATAACCCGACTTTAGCTCCTTCTGTTTTTGCTCGTGTCACTTTCCTCAGTCTCGTGCCATCCTCCAAGTATAATGTGAACAATAATGTATTCGGCGTTGTCCAAAATAATTCGCCAGTCATAATTGAGCTCAAGAGGATGTCGCGACCTCACGTAGCCACAGGCGTCACCGATGTACGCATTTACGTTTTACCTTTTTTGTTAGTGCCTTGAGTACCCGCAAGTAAACGCATTAATAACTCATTATATTAAATAGAGTTGTAAAATTCCAAGAACTTCATGTATGAATAATCGCCTCGGAGTCGCATAAACATCCATCGAAAACGGAGCCGGTGGTTTAATGACCCCGCCACTTAATATGGTATCGATATTAATAAAAAGTTGACGGTGAAATCTAGAATAGCCTCGATTCAGCCGACACCATAAGTCGCGGTGGGGGCTTCTGAGAAGACGCTGGGACAATTCGATGGCTAAAAAACAATTAATTCGTAATTAAGTAGGGCCGTATTGAGAGATGGCATGCGACCCGCGCATTGTAGCGCTCGTTTCGGTCGTAGGGATGCGCGCGGTCAATATCAATTGACGCCGATATCGAAATTATACTTTATAATGTTTAGATTTTGCATTGAATAGAAACGTCGCTCGGTTTGTTAAGAAATTTTTGAGAGGAGAGGTTTTACCGCTTTTTCTTCTTACATTGTCATTCTCCATTAGGATTTCGGTAACGTATTATTTACGACCGACGTGGAGTGAAGGTGCAATTTAACGCTGCGAATATATGAACCCGTACTATAACCCACCATATGTGAGAACCCGTAACCACGAAGTCACTTAACGCCTCCGCTGGCCGTAACACACAAAAAGGTCGAAACACGACCCAAAACGAATCCATTCGAAAATTCACAATTCGATTTTCGAACGGCCGATAAAGCGCCGACATTCGAGCCGCGCGGCAATTTTGCATAAATAAACATCGTAAATCTCCATAACGAAACCGCGTGTCGATATCGACATAGACGACGTCGGAGCGGTTACGTCACGACACTAGTGTAGACTTCGGTTCGATTTCGGACTGCCGAGCGTCCGAAACAATCACATCTTCATTAATTAGGGAATTTTTCTTCAGCCGTCGACCAAACGTCGTATCTTAGCCGGACAGTATGCGGCGTATGTGAGACCGAGGCATTGAGACGGCGTAATAAAGTGCGTCGTAACAGAACGTATCGTTTCCGCCCGATCGCATTAAACTACGTTAACTGCTGATTGAGCCGCAGAGACTTTTTGATCGTCGTAGTATCCGAGAGCCGTCTGACCCATCCCAAAGACTTAATACGGTCTCGATATTAATTTAAACAGACGCACGTTAACTCAGTCATAAATTCTCTATATCTATTACTTTAGACTATCCATGTTGTATGTGGAAAGGATACGTTAATGATGAATGAATCCGTTACAAGATTGAAAGCACATGTTCGGTAGTAACTGCATCATAAACAAGAAATAATATTTAATTCCTGTAATAAAACTATAAAAATTCCGACGTTTTGGTGATAAATAATGACACTCTACTCTAATATCGACTTTCCTTTTTTTCCCCGTTTGAATCTTGTACTTTCTTTTCATCCAAAACTGTTCCCGCTGTCAATTAGACCGCACGCGAAAGAAGTAAAGAAGTCCGCGCCACTTATTAAGTAGTCGTAAAAGTAAAAAGCATCCGAGCGTACACGCCGACCGTTTTGGCGGAACAATGGTGTATTTTTTTTTCTTAATGTAACAATCATTTCATAACTGAAACTCCCCTTTTAATCATTGCATAAGGAAAGACATTCGCATTTAAATTTATAACGCTCCTTATTCCTCGTATGCGGTTACTTTGCGCTTCGAAATATTTATATTGAGTTATTTCGTCGTGAGGTTACTTTTTCGTCGTATCTCGGACATCGTGGAGGACTTTTTTAGACCTTCAACTTACTAGCATATCTGATGTCGTCCTAAAATATTTTCTGAATTATAATTAATAGAAAAATTGGCTACTTTGTAAATTGTTCGCTTATCTATCTAATTATCGTTTGTGTTCATCAGATATGGTACAGGAGTCCTAAAATTAGGGTGGTTAAAAAGATTAGAAACTATCGGTCGGGTTAGTCAAAGAAATAATTTGTTTCTCTTAAAAAACTCTGCACCTATTGTAATAGAAATATCTTGGGTTACAAAGGTGTTTTACATACATAATTTTCACAAGGAATAAACGCGGAGCAATTATCCATAGTTCATACAAACATTTGGCCCGGATGGTAATCGACCACGACCGCGATTTAGCAACTGCGCCAAACTGGTCATCTAATCTGTTTTTTTTTCTAGTGGTACTCGCAGAGTATACCTACACCGCAGTAACGGTGGTAGAGCCACGCAGCTGTTCCCGCTGCTGAATGGGCCGGCTCGAACCGGATTAGTACCACGACCTC
>DWHO01003960.1:0-11472 GCA_018247575.1 Eurytides lysithous rurik
ATAATATATCCTGCGCACTTGGTTGATCTCTTGTAGATTGGCCGCCGTGGCCGGAATCGGTCGGGAGGACATTATTTACTTTTGATGTTTTTCCTAGAACTAGAGATTTTTGGTTTATCCAAGTGCTACACCTGTAACCAAAAACCTCAAATTTTCGCACGGAATTAGTAATAGTTAAGTAATAACTATTAGAAATATTGATTTGGATCGAATTTCCAACTTTCTTATGCAGGTTTTATATTTAGTGCAGGTGGTCTAAATTATTCGAAGATGAGGTTGTAGCGTGTGATAAACTTGATGTACTACTAAGAAATCCTTCAAGTAGATCAGGAACCGGACACTTCCTCGCTTCAGAGGCAGCGTTCCCCAATTTGTCAAATTTGCAAAGACATTTGGTGTAAATCTGAGGCCGATCGGGAGACAAGTTATTTATTTCAAGGGAAGGAAACGACCGAAGTAAACGAACACAAAAGTGTCTTAGGAATCGCCGGTGACATTATTAAACCAATATTTGGCTTATTTTGAAACACAGCTGTTTATAATATAAGGCTAAAACATACAAAACACTAACCGAATTTCCACTGCTATGATTTTTACAGCCGTTATCAAGGCAAGCCACAGAATTGTTGATTTTTTCAGAAATGTACAACACATACTGAAATATGCGTTGGCTACTTATAAACAATACTTTAAATCGAACACGCGATGGTGACCAGACTGGGGACCAAAACGAAAAAAAATATATTTTATGTTATTGTTTTGCCCTTCAAGACATTGCGTTTCGCGTAAGATAAAAATATCAAGCCAATGCACTTTCTTGTTTTTTTCCACCTTTTTTTTTCCATCTGTCACATTTTCAACAAAAATTTTAGTTCTGATCATCTCAAGATGATCAATCATTCTAGGTTAGCATCTTAGCACGTAGCTTATATTAATTTTATAAAAAATATTTATTGTAAAGTTTTAAAATTTCTGTATAAACTGAATCAAATATGTAATATCAAAATCGTTATCATGATTTTTTGATATTTTGCTTTACTTGCTACAGATAACCATGTAACATACAAAAACATGAATTTGTTTAAATTTAGTAAAATTTGTTATTCATTAATACAAATTATAGAGGAAATAGTGTGAATAAATGCTTTTACTCGAGTAATGACACTTACTCTTACGGTTGGTACTGTTGGCGTAAAAGCTCGGTGCTTAGGTTGCAACCTTGTAAGTACATCATCCATGCATAATGTCGCGGGAAAAACGATCGATATTTTCTACAGTGTTGTCGTTGAGATTGTTGCGTGTGGTTACGTATCGCATTAAAATAATGTTACAGTAAAACCAACGGGACGGTATTTTTAAAAACATCAGCTATGTTTCGGTTTATACCTTTAGCTTTTTTACTTACTGTATCTGCAAAATTTGTGTGGAAACACCATAATAATGAGGAATTACCTTTGGTTTTGGAAGAAATTCACGAACAATGTCCAAATATTACTAGAATTTATTCATTATCGGAACCGTCAGTCCAAAATGTACCACTCTATGTAATTGAATTTTCCCTTACGCCTGGATACCACCAACCTTGTAAGTGCGCGCTTATATTATTTAAAATAAAAATTAAAAATCAGAACATTCAGAATGTTTAATTTTTAATTTTAAATATAAATAATTGTACTAAATTGTATTATCATTTAAAATGAATCGTGCGGGCCACTTGAATAAACTAATTCAATATGGCATGTCCTTTGAACGTAAATATAAAATTTTTGCAGTTATACCAGAAGTGAAGTATGTGGGAAATATTCATGGCAACGAAGTTCTCGGGCGCGAGTTACTTTTAGGATTAGCCGACTATTTGTGCCAAGAATACATATTTGGAAATCCTAATATTAGGACACTTATCCATCATACCAGAATACATCTTTTGCCATCAATGAATCCTGATGGATGGCAATTATCTACAAGTTTTGTAAGTTAAATTATATTGTTAACGTTAAGCTTATTATAACAAATATGATCTTTTATCATGTGTTAATAATTTTATATATATTTAATCAAATAAAAATAAAATAATTTTTTTTTCTATGTAGGGTGGTCAAGACTATCTTATTGGACGTGGTAATAACCATTCTGTAGATCTAAACAGGAACTTTCCTGACTTGGATGCTATAACATTTGAGTTTGAACAACTTGGTATAAATCATAACAATCATTTGCTAAAGGAGATCACTCGTCTTGCTTCACCGGTAAGTTGATATAAATATCTTAGTTTGAAGTAAAAATCTAGTGTTATTATTAATTATATTAATTACTTAGCGTGAAGTAAATTATATATTTACTTCAAGCTAAGTAATTAATATTTTTAAAAATTTCTTTTTTGGATAGAAATGTTTCTGTGCAGGTTGAATTCTCAAAATTATAATTGAGTAATCTTTTTATATAACTTTTATATCATTCCTACAAAAGACTTATCTGGATAATTTTTTTTTCCTGAATTGAGAGCCTTAGGTAAAAAAGTTATTTATGATTATAATTATTAAAAATATAATTATGGCAAAAACTTATACAAATCAATTTTTACAGATTTTTTGATAATTTTTGTTAAAGCTATACATTAAAACACCTCTGGAGTTGTGGTTGTTCAATTTCTTCGTCTTACTAATAAAACTTTGTTATCAACATATGTTCCAAAAAAATTGTAATGTGATGTTTAGCATAGAGCCAAATAGTTGTAATAAATAATTGTATTGCTATTGGTAATTTTTTTGTATTAAGTTAAATTATAAATCAAGCAAGTTGTGCATTTTATGTGAAACTGCCCGATCACTAGTTCTGCGATATGCTTGTTAGTCATATTATATGGTAAATTTATGGCTTGAAATGTTGTCAAACAAATTGGTACATGGTAGTGCTTGCTTTGCTGTTTGGGGGTAAAAACTTGCCAATTGGTATGGTCCTTCCTTAAGCAGTTCGCTATAATCAATTTTTTTTACAATTAAATAACTATATCATCATTTTATTTAGTTGGAACCGGAAACGCGCGCCGTCATGAGGTGGATTATGTCTGTACCTTTCGTACTGAGCGCTGCGATGCATGGCGGCGACCTGGTTGCAAATTATCCCTACGACGAAAGCAAGAGCGGCGCTTTGGCATCCGAATACTCTGCTAGTCCCGATGATGACACCTTTAGGTAAATTAAATTCATTTTTCAGCTAGGAATGACGGTTTTTTTTTGTAGCAATGTTCGTTCCTTAGAAATGTATTTCGATTTAAGTATTCTTAGATGTTTTTGAAGTGACTTACTTGTTTTTATGAAACGAACATAATACTTGTACATAAAAATATTTTTCATAACGCATATTAAAAAGTATCGTGTAAGTGCAGACCAAATACAAATGACTGCCAATATAATTGATTAAGGCATACATCACTATCAGACTTTATTTCGATGGTCTGTTATTCTTGAATGTTCCTAATATATAGAAAGGTCCAAGAAAAGATTGTTACTGCATAGGTCTGTCGCTGCCTTGACAACGTTTTTCTCTGCCACAATACAACTCCATGGCAGTTAAATTACAGTACACAACAGTATTGATCTGTGTAGTTCATTATAACTTTATTTCTTTTTAAAAGGCAATGGTACCTATTCACTGAAAAGAGCAGATAATTTTTTATAACTTTTTACAATTATGATTCTACCAATTTCATTATACAACATAAGAATATACCATTGTCGAATAGAATCGATGTGAATTTAAAAAATGTGGTAATTGTAATTTTCAAAATTTTCGATTACCACATTGCATGCGCTAGTTATAATTTTCAAATATTCCTAAAAGATAATAGGAGTACAATAGTATTTGTAACGATATACTGATCTATTTATCAACTTTTTTGTCATAGTGTTATACATCCATGGAGGAAGTTTTTGTCACATAATCGATCATGTCGTGTAGTAATCGATTATTTTGTTATCTTTCTTGTTCATTTCATGAGAGGCTTGTTGAATTACGTTTAACGTTGTAAAATCAGCAAGAACAAAATTATTCACCACACATTCACCAATCGATGCACTTTAATTAACTGATTTCAACGATGCAATAGAAAAAACAAATGCCCCACGTGTCATTTACTACGTTTTTGCTTTCTAGCGTCGATATCTTTGTGTAGTAGCAGGACAATATTAATTTATACTTATTTATTTATTTGGTCTACCAACGATTCTTACATTAACTTAAAGTAGGTAGTTACATCGAAAAAAAGTATTATACGCTAAATGCACAATCACTTAAAGGTAAACACGGCATGCTATTTTATATCTAAGTACATTTTATACACAAGTACATTTTATATCTAATTTATTTAGAAAGACCACATACTACATACAACTAATCTGGGATAATTTTAAACAAATGTGCACTAACGCAAATAACTACGTTTCGCTCATAAGTGTTAATACATTATTGTGCTGGAGGCCAAGCTATTGCAGCTGATGTTCTAAAATCTAGATAAATCACGTCAACTCATTTCATCCTCTATATTGGTTTGACTTGTCCAAATTCATTGTTATGATTCGATTATCTAGCCCACTTTGCTTTAAAAGGAAAATCGAAAAAATCTCGATGATGGCACATAAGTATTTTATATTTTTTATTCGAATATAGGAAGCCACGGTATCTCAGTGACCGGGCGCTCGCTTTTCAATCAATATACTCCAGGATCTTGAGTTGAAATCCCGGTGCCGGCACCAATAAATTTATAATTAACAATTTTAAGTGCTGAGTTACCATGTGCTCAACGGTGAAGGAAAACATGCGAGGAAGCCTGCATATTTAATAAACAATAAAAAAATCTTTAAATATGTCAAGTCCGCCGGCTGTAGGGCCGCCTGGCTGTCTGTGCCCTTATACCCTGTGTGCGGAGGCCTGTGCCTAACAGTGGGACATATACTTTCTCTATGATTTTGAAATTTCTCTATAATTTTTTTGTATCAATTCAGACAGAAATCGCAAGGCTGCTTACAACTCTGAATGTACTTTTACAGAAAGTATTTACATTTTAGAAAAATTTCTACAGATTTCTACAAATAACCGGCCGGTTATTTAACGATCACTTATCGAAGTTGCTATTGTATTGAATATAACCAAATTCTTCTTCGTGATGCTGTCGATAAGCGACACGTTTATAACAACACAGTAATATACAGGATATGTTTGCACTTATAATACTAGGCATATATATATATATATATATCATCGCTCTTCAAATTGGAACAAAGTAGTGCTTATACGTTAGTGCTTGGCGAGAATAACTGGCAACGCACTCTGCAAAGGACTTCTAATACTTAAACCAAAGTGTCTTGTTATTTATGTGAATGTTCGGGAAATTTTTGAAAAAGTGATTTTACTGATGTTAATGCTTCCAATTTAATTACCCTCACTTGAACGTTTTTAAATCAATTTCCGCCTTTTATACTATTGAATGATTTAACATTTGCGCTTATAAAGTGAATCGATGACATTATCGTAATTTCACGATAACGCTATGGTAGGTGCTTCGAGGGTGACAGCTTATGATAAATTGCCCATTAGCCTTAATTTTATATTAGAAAGGTACTAAGAAATATGATCGTAAGCGTGTTTCTTGAGTTTTTCGACTCGATTTCTCAAAAAAAGAGCGTAATGTGTACAGGTTTCTTGTAAATAAGTATAAGTATCATTAAATAAGAAGCGAATAAAAAAGGTAAATCTTTTTTATACACTTTTTTTTTCGAGGCGGTCGTGTTTTTTGATTCTTAAATCTCACAAAAATTAAAGAGATACAACATAACGTTTCGAACACAATGGCATACATTATTTATAAGTAAAAATCTTGATGTTTTTAGCAACATTCGGTTTTATTCGCATTAAGTACATTTAACAAAACGTATTTAGTGTATCATTGCCTAAAGGGTACGAACGGAGAATCACAATCCGTCACAATAATCTGCACTGAATGCAAATGCGGATTGATCGACGATTATCCTTGGAGAGTGGTAGTGCGGCAACATCACGGCCGCTGCCTTTCATTTTAAACAAGCGGGAAGCATTCGATATTTAAAAACGATTGTCAGAGTTAGACACCGTTGGACAGTTATAGCTGGGGACGAATAAAGGCTTGTTTAATAGGTTTACTATTTATAGGTCACGGTTAAAGAGCTCTTTAACAAGTCGTCACTTTCTCATATAATTTATAATATATATAGTTTTCTGTGAATTTTGTTTTGCCATTTTATATTATATTTTTTTTACAACCAATTAATTTTGCACTTATGCAGGCAAAAGTGCATGCACATAAAGAACGTTAACCTCCTTCAGCAGTCGGGTTTTAGATATAAGCTAGATCACAAAGAAGGATTTATATGCTTAATGTACATTCCACTGTAAGAGCAGGATTTTTTTATATATTATATGACGAAGTTCTTGTGTACAAACGCTATATAAGTAGGATAGCAATACTGGGAAATCTGTTTAGGGAGCTGGCTATGACGTATGCCAGCGCCCACGCGGACATGGCGTCGCCAACTCGCCCCGGCTGTCACATCAATAGCCGCGACGACTCGGCCTCCTACAACTTCGGAAAGCAAGGGGGAGTCACTAACGGCGCCGCCTGGTACAGTCTCAAAGGAGGTTCGTAATCTGTTCACTTGACTGCACTTCAATTGACCTGTGATGTGACTAACATTAAATTGACGGTGGTAGAGCCACGCTGCTGCTCCCGCTGCTGAATGGGCCGGCTCGAGCTGGATAAGTACCACGACCTCACAAAAAATCGGCGTAAAGTGGAAGCTTCAACGTTTTGTCCAGTGAGTGACGTGGCCGGTGGCCCATCCCCCTCCCTCCCCTTTCTCCCTCTCTTACACCCCTCCCTACCATTCCTCTAACACCTCTCCCTTCTACTCCCTATTTCCTTCTACCTCCCTCACTTACTTCAACTCCCTTTTTCAAACCAATAAAAAGGTTGGCAACGCATTTGCAAGTTTTGTAATGCTGCAAATGTCTATAGACGGCGATGATCACTTACCATCAGGCGAGCCGCTTGCTCGTTTATTAGGCTAATCCAAAAAAAAATCGTTAATTGCATCCAACCTTAAAAACTTATTAAAAGGAGATTCTGAGATATGTTGATGCTCCTTAAGCGTTGGTGTCTATGAGTGCGACCGTTAATTTATTATTTCCTAGTGTATTCATACTATGCATGAAGAATTTATTGATTTTTAAAGTTGCTACCTTTTTCTCTTTCATGACTCGTTTGACGGAGTTGCTAAGGCTTCAGCGTCACGAGTCGTGGGTTTGATTCTCGCCCGAGGCAAATCATTTTATGAACTATTGAAAATTGTTTCGGACCAGGGCGTTGTCCATGCTAATTTATGTAAAAAATCTATTTTCTTTATCTATCCGGGATTTTATTACCACTTAAAACTGCTAGCAGTATTAATTTTAACATGTAAAATATTAAATATTACTACTATATCGTAAAAATCATCTACGTTATAAAATTCCTTAATTGTATTCAGGAAGTTGTGGGTCTATTGAGCAAGCTAAACACATCTGACACGCAGTCTACATTAATAAGGCGAATAGCGTTCAGGCATACGAATATTTACGTACTGATTGTCATTGTATTCCGTAACGAAGCAGGAAGTTGACGGGCGGGGAAAAGATTGGGCTTCGAGTACAATTTGACATTTAAATAAACCCGTTAACCATGATGTGGACCGGTGGCTGGGTTTTAGCACTATCCAATTTCTTTTTGAACATGTCTTAACATTTGAATAGACGGAAGAATTATATAAATAGATCTTTCAAAATGATGCAATTAATAATGCTCTTAATATAACATGCCGCTGTAATAAACGTATAGGCAATTGACTTGTTTAGTGTAATGTAATATAATATGAGCTAAATAAAATGAACAGGTTTATAACAGACTACATGACCACTTATTATAGAAACAAATTAAACTCCCTTTCATATAACAATTAGATTAAAATGAAGATTTACGAAATTTTAAAACGTCATATTTAATTAGATAGGTAGTGAAATATCGTGAAGTGTTACATTCGTCCATTGGTGGACTGATACCAAACAAAGGACATTCGTCAACAAAAGCACCTTTTTATTTGCAAAACAAAAGGTTTTGTTTCGCTGTGATAATGGTCGTTCTTGGCATTGCGGTATATGTTCACATCACATTGTGCCTATATCTGGATTGAGTACAAACGTTATCGAGGCCTCGATAACATTTTTTTATCAAACCTTATTGAGACGAAAGTCTTATTCGAAAGTGCCGCAATGGTTACTTACTTTACATGTAAATGTCTCTTACTTCGCTATTGTTCAATATCATTTATACAGAAGAAAATCATGATCGTATGACCGCAGTTTTTTTGATTTGTTGTTCTTTACTTAGACCTTTTTAATCAAGTAACCATTGATGTTACTTGTTAGTATTGGTTACTTGGAAGTAAGAGACATTTACACACAGACTAATGTATGGTTAAAATTCATGATCAATAAGAAAGTGTTTTTATCAACTAGAATGATAAACTACAGTATTGTAATTTTTATTAGGAATGCAAGACTTCAACTACTTGGCGACGAACGCATTTGAGATCACCCTCGAACTGGGCTGCAAGAAGTACCCTCTGGAGAGCGAATTGGAGAACGAATGGCACCGTAACAGGGAGGCTCTAATAGCTTACTTGTGGAAGGCGCACATCGGCATCAAAGGAATAGTCAGGGACGAAACCGGGTTCTTGGAGAATGCGATCATTTCGGTTGTCAATATCACGTCGGTGCCGAAACCGATTCGCCATGACGTCACGACAGGTATGTCATTCTGTTTTCTGTTTGAGTTTTGTGGCGTTTATGTCGGCAAAATTTTATGAGACTAAAGAGTTCTTTTAAAAACACCGCACACGTGATGGGCACTGAGTCTATCACCCAGGGACTTACGATGGAATATCTCGGTAATTACTCTAGCAAAATTACCCTTTAAATCGGAATACATGGCTTTAGATTAACTAGCAATGCAGTACCACCATGGGCGGTAAAAGAATTATTAGTTCTGAAAAAGAATTACCACTTAGTAGAACTTAATAGAACTTTATGGAAGAAGTTGGTAAAACAGGTTTATTTGATGTTTAGTAATCACAAACCGTTATGGACAAATTCCTCTTATAGTGGCATGCTAGTCGCCTACTTTTATGCCGTTGCTATATTGCTCAGGGATATTTGGAATAAAAGTATAAGTATTAAACGCTTTTCGAGTTGTGTTACTGCACGTTATTCTAGTAAGGCCAATACGTTTGTTGTATTCACCCCATAAAACTATACACGTCTTAAATTTATCGATCATTATTTACATTTTTAAATTGGTAAGTTTATCGATCGTGCTTCGACAACACGACGGGTATAGAACGTGTATTTTCCTCTCTTTCGTGCCGCAGTTCCAAGTGTTTTTCATCTCGTTCCTCCTTCAGACTTTTCTGCTCTACTGACACGAACATACTTGTGATTCGGTTTTGCGAAAGGAGATTTTTTAATAATTGATTATATAAAGTAATAAATCGAATATTGGACTCGACTGTACATGTAAGAAACTTGCGTACATAAAGTGTTAGTGTGTTGTTTCTAAAGTATTTTTAAGTTTTGAGTTACCTGTAGATACGGCTTTAAGCACACATCTGATTACGCAATAAGATTGTCATTTAACTTGTTATGGAAATACAGCGTTGGATGTTTAGTTTTCTATAGGCTTACACAATTGACTTGAACGGAATTCCACGAGTTAACAACACGAGATTGTAAGGCGGCATGTACATAGGTACTCTTTGAGTGAAACATTGTTTCTTTCTATGAGCAAAATGTAAAAATCTTTGTTCTCTCTCTTTTGTTTTTTTCTCTACTATACATTACCTTTATAAAAGTCGAGGCGTAGTGTATTTAGATAAATGAATTATAACAATTATATACACTATATATAGTGAGTAATATGGCAATAGAACTCTAGTTATTATATATTTTTTTCTGAAATCCCTAAAGGGTAATTTAATTGACAGTTATTGATGTATATGTTTGAAACTTTTACATTAAATAACTTCAAAGAGTATAGCGTTAATCAGTCAGTCGTCGTCAGTATAAGAGTATTAAAATAGTATTTATTAGTTACTAGTATTTAATAGTAACATTTTCACCAACTTTGTATACAGATTTTGTTTTAAAAATGCATTGTACCTGAATTTTATAGTCAACAGATATGTGGTGGACGCAGTTTGCACTGGTTAATTCAATTTAAAGCTGTATCTAACAAAGTGCTTCCGTTTTAACAAGTGTTATTGGCTTTCGTGCCATATACTGCATTGTAATGAATATGATGTAATAAAAGGTAATACGTTTTAGACTAAAATTCATGGTTTATCAACTCAATTAATAAGCGTAACAGCTAGAAGTAATCTAGGTACCTAATGAATCGGAACAAATTTTCACAGAGTGGTAAACATCAAAAATTAAATTATCGTTAGTTTGGTATTATTTTATCTATATGCATGATTGATTATCCAGAAAAATAATAATGTATGTGAGTTTCTTTAATTTCCATTTTTAAGACCGCTGACTCATTATTAAATGTTTTTATAAGGGTCCTTGTACCATCCGAAGTTTTTTGCTTCACTTTTCTCATGCGTGACAGTGGTGCTTTTCCTAACATATTTTTAGTATTTAGGAAAAAAATATTATTTTATTATACATGACTTTCACTTTTACATGAAAATATTAGCCATTACTGTTATTCGTTGATGTATTAACATAGGCTATTATTACCAACATGCGTAAAATCGTGGAAATATTTATTATTCCTTTTATTATTTTATAATTCCGCTTAATTAACGCTTACTTAAAACTAATAGGATTATTAGTTTTAAGTAAGCGTTAATTAAGCGGAATTATTCACAGTCTACGCTACGGCTTTGGGCGAGCGAACTGGTATTTGATATTCGTATAAATATGAAATAAGAAAGGTGCCGTTAGTACCCCCGTAGTCAAGGACGTGGATATATTCACACTAGCATTTTCGTTTTTATTCTCCGTTTCTAATTTTTAATCGAGATTTGATTTTCGTTATATGCAACTATATTAAATCAAATCAAAATATATGTATTCAAATAGGCCTGTACAAGTACTTTTGAATCGTAATTTTTACCTCTCAGTTTGTGAGGAAGCTACCACCGACTCGGAATACAGTTCTGCTGAAAAGAGCCGGCGAGAAACTCTTCAGTTGCTCCTTTAAAATACAGTAACAACATGTTAAGCCTTAACACTGTGTAATAGCTATCCCACATACGAGTCAATCGAATATATTCCACGCATTTTGGTCCACCAGAAGCTCTTGAACAGTATAATAAGATTTATGTAATAGATTATTTCTAATTT
>DWHO01003961.1:0-11472 GCA_018247575.1 Eurytides lysithous rurik
CCCATGAAGGATTTTTTAACCTTTTGGAGACGAAACCGAGGTGTTACAAGCTTATTCTTATTTCTAGTATTTACCACTTCAGTGTCACTTCAGTGTTTACTTAAACCATTGTAAATTTAAATGAGAGTGATGTATATGCATATTGTAACCATCTATAACAATAAGCTTATCTAGCAAACAAATATATTGAATTGAATTGAGTGGTCCATCAGGGGTGCCATCATCAATGCATTGCCAGTCATCTATTCGTCTATCTGCCAATGTGCGATGAATATTTTTGGTTTACTTCATTCTTCTCTTTAGCTGACTGGTGTTGGCGACGTAATTATTTATATTTAAGTTTTTTGTCATTTTATTAATTTTCTGTTTTTTTTTTCTAGTTTTAATATAATAATTCTGTAATAATACGTAGTGCATCGTTCATTTTTGTTTGAAAAAAAAAGGTTAAGAGGGCAATGCGACGCTCTAATTGGCTGAAAGAAACACAGCCTACTACTACTAGGTCAGCCTACTACGCGAAATAAGTTCGCGCTCAAAGTTTGGCGCGCTTAGAGAAACTGGTTTCACTACGCACTAAAGAAACATATGCGCACTTTTTGAATATATAGTTTTCAAACTTAAAGTACGGGATCGCAGTCAATCAGTCAATCGAAGTGATCGCACTTTTTGATTGATAACAACTGGGTTTTGCTTGATGAGAGTGGGTTAATTTTTAAATGAAGCAAATGATCATAGAGTTAAATTATATTATTCTATACAAATTCTGGGATATTAAAAGTATTTTTAGAAAACTCGTTTCACGGGTCGCGGGTTCGATTACTATTACTATCTAGCGCTAATAGTAATAAGAACTAGACATAATTGTTCCGGGTTTGGGCATTTGTCCTAGTGTAGTTTATTTACGTAACACACTTATAACACAGGATATCTTAAAATGAGAGTAGTGCAGCTATTTTCCACTACTGTATGTCCACCGTTTTTCACGAAAACAAGAAGGGGAATAAATAAATAAATGGTGTTTTATTTTCGAATTCATTTATATTCGAAACTAGGAATAATAAAATGATTTTTATTTGTTTACAGTCAATAGCTATTTAAGACTTTTCTGTAACATGTAGGTTTTTCTTCCAGATCTCGAGTATTATTTGCCTCTGTTTTTCGTCAATTTTGCTGGTGATGCTCATGATTTATTCCCGGGACTTCAATGTTATGCTGATTTTACTCACTGTGACGACGGTACTGATTTTGGGCTTGGATGTTGTGTTCAATTTCGTGCTTATTATGGGATCCCATAAAGTGAGTTAATAGTAGTAGTTAATTACGCAAATGTACAGTAAATTTTGAGAATAAAATATGCAATGTTACTATTTTTTATACATATAAAAGAGGTCTTAAGTACGAGTTCTTTTATAACAAGTCAAACCGATCGTCTGACTTTGTGATTTTGGATTATTTTTTCCCATTTTCATGTTTACATTTAATTCGGATTCGGATTAAATCTACATGTTTACATTTTTCTTTGTATGCACGGTTTTTTTTAAAGAAAATTTAACATTGTGATGTTAAATTTTCGTGTTTGTAATATAAGAAATATGTTATAAAACTTACATACATTAACCAATCAACGGACCGACTCTATTTTGAATGATAACCAATTACATTGGATACCTACTGATACCCCGATGAATAAAAACAAATCACTTGTTTTTAGGTTATTTAGTGACGAGACCTGCTCCAAATTTTGTAATAGGAACTTGCTTGACCCTTTGTAAGGTCACCAAAAGACTTCAGATTCGATACCTCTATGCCTAGTAACTATGCTGGCAAGTTTGTCCTTCAAACCGGCATATAATAATGCTTACACAACACTGGTTGGTAACGGATAACTTACAATCATTCTTTTGAAATTTGAGCGTCGTGGTTTAATGAAACTATGTGCTAATTAAGATTTATAAATTTTACTCTTTAGTAGGGCAAGCCGGGCTATTGGGTTTGTATGGTAGTACCGCCACTGCTGGCAATACAGCACCACTCTATGTGGACTTGCAAAAGAATTCTGTCACTTGACTGAAATCACAACCCACATCTTGTTTATTTCATGGCCGGTCTGTAGGGGTAATCTCCAAGTCTTTCCCGATTGTTGATTCAAATAGTAATAAAATAAAATAAAGTAAGGTGCTTTATATGACCCACTGCTGGGCTCAGGATGTCTGTCCTCTGTACAAAAGATATAAAGGCACCAACACGGCTCCAATGGATGGAGGACTAAAAAATGTCAAAGAAACGTATATTTTATTGTTTTTTATATATATATAGGTTTCCTCGAAGTTTAGTTAAATTTAGTTGAGTTAAAGTTGTTAATTACCAAGTAATAATTTTATTTGTGTCAAACGAGATTTTAACTCGGGCTGTTCCCGTGTATTGAATAAGCAAACGTCCACACAGGGAGCTACCACGGCTTTTGATTCTGATGCCGAAGTAAAGTTTAAGCTACATACACTGACTAGGGCGAGAATGAACCTCACTGTTATTGATAAATCACGACCCGTTCACTCTTTATGGAAATCTCATTCAAGATAATTACTTATTCTAGAAAAATACGTCGCTGCTGCAGCTACATTATAGGTACGCATTCGCTTATCCAGTCATTTTCGTGGTTTTGGGCCTTCTGTGGATCTTTTTCGTGATAGATTTCCAGCAATCAGAAAACAGCACAATCATAGCTGTGTTGGTCACCATCATCGGACCTTTGAGTAAGTTCTATGTTTATACTAACGAAATTTGTTAATATAGTTCAAGTATTTTTTAATATATAACGTCTATTGTATAAGTAGTCTATAAGTAGTCATCCAAACCCAACTAAAAGCGGCAGATTACTTTTAGCAGAGACGTCAGAGCAATTGAAATGTGTTAATATTTTTGCATACGATCAATGTCTTTTTTTACACGGATTTTTCTGGAACCAATTTACCGTGTAAAAACAGAATTAGGTGTATAGGTATAAGCAACATTAGATATTGAAATCTCAAGTTTTTTTTTTAATATTATGTGTATTTAAACGCATTACAAATTTAATTAAAACTAAGCAAACCGTTGTACATTACGACTTCTAATTACATCCGTTGTAAGAAACTTTATGGAGATTATACAATTTTTTACGACGACCACAACATAATTAAAATATGTAGCTAGATGCTGTAACATGCTGCAAACGTAAATTCGTTACATATTAGATTAAAATGATAAAATTTAGGGTGATCTATGAAAAGAATGAATAATCGATACCCTTTTTACATTTCTTGTTAATTTTCCTTTAAAATTTACTACGAGCAATTGTATAAAATTTTTTAATTCCTATAAAATATTTTTAAGTATAAATTTCGTCAGATATTTATTAATAATAAAAAATGGATAATACATTAGACGTTTTTATATAAGTTCCTTTTGATATCGCTTGATGCCCATCCTATATAAAATAAGTGCGATATCTATTAGTTATGAATTACTATAGATTACTATTCGCTTTTGTCTATGATTTTGCTGATTGCCATCAGTTTTTATTATTTATTGTCTGTAAACCATCATCATATAAGCAATTTGGAGGCAAATGATTTCTAAGCCAGATGTCCTCCTAAAACCATAATTTAATATACATATAGTATATATAATTTAAGATATATTATACTTCTTTTTGAGGCAATGAAGCAAAGAGACGAGCATGTTTTAAGTCACACTAATAGATATAATTAATAATATAAAAATATAATAATAAATAATATAATAACCACACAATCACAAATGTATGTAAATACAATGCATACTGCATAGAAATCTTAGACCTAAGGAAGAAAGCACAAAGAATACTCCTAAAATCATTAAGAAATTAGGAGCGAGAAGATGTTTGATCACCTTATACGGCACGACCATTACTACATAGAAACAAAGAAGGGTTGAGGAAGGCCAAGAAGCGCTTATGGTGTCTTTTGTCCACATTCGTCATTGTTCCTTCGCTTTTTCCGGAAATTCGCGTTTCCTTTAGTCCAAAGACAAGAAAAGGGCGAATGTTGGGTAGTTTAAGAAGTTGAAGTAAACGGCGGAAGATATGGACAAGGAGAAGGAATTCCATCGACAAGAACTTAGTATAAGAAGAAAAAGATGTAAACTCATGAGCTCTAAATTGCTTACTCTACCCTGCAATTAAAACTTGTCTGTACATTTTTCAACAAAAATCTATTATTATTTTTACAAAACAAAATACAAAATAATAAAAAATATATGAACGACACCGAAATCAGTTAATATTTAACAGCTGACAAAGTAATCCAGTGAAACGAATTAACTTAAACAGGAAGAAAAGGTGGTAAATTTATTGGGCGGCGAAATGGACGAGGTTGTAAAAGCGAAGCCTCTGTCGTTTTTAAAAAAATCAACTAAACCGTGTTAAGATTTTTTCGAGCGGCAACCGTTGTTAAATAATAGCTGTGCTATTACAAAAGAACAGTTGGATAATATCTTTTGTCGTTCAAGTTTTGAAGTTAATGGCTTTGAGTGGCTTCTGCTCTCCGGGTGCGCTTGAATTTTTAGCAATGACTTTAACGCTAAAAGTTTCTTCTTCCACCCGAAATTTAATATTGAGAGACCAATCCGTCTTTAAATTGTTCAAGTTTTCTTTTATTGGCACCAAAATATGGAGCGAAATGTTTGTACAGATCAAAGTTGAATAAGATATACTGAAAAATATTCCCCTTTTTATCGTACAAGCTTTAGATTTGGAGCAAATTTCAAGGCCTTCTTCTTCGTAATTTCATATAAGTAATAAAACAATAAAGCGCATGTAAGAAAAATAATTGACGCAACGAATTAAGACACAAATCCTTACTAATTTTATTTATCATTTGTTAATGATAAACCGATAACGAGTTCGTTTAGACAACATTAACTTTTCTTTTTTATTCATTGTAACATCAAGCCATCTGCAAATGTACGCAAAGAATTACGAAAAAAAGTACAGGATCAGCTTAAATTTATGAACCCATAAGTCATAATGGCATGCATAAACTTCCATTTAAACGCTTATCCACTAACCGGAGCGTATTCTTGTTTATTCCCTTTTGCCTCACTATTTCTTCAAAGAGATGTCGAAGTTAAATCATAGCCGTTTCGTTCTGCTATTTGAAACACCTCAGATTTTTTTTTTAACTTTTTTTTTTACGAATACAGGAGATAATATGGTAAATATTATAAAATGCTTTATTGCCTCTACATATTTTCGTCTCTTTTCTTCGTTTATTATCGTAAGCGATATTGTACTCACTCACTTGACAATAAGTGATTTTATGGACTCGAGTAATTTTTCTAGCGCGGATTTTTTCTAGTGTTCGCCTAGGGAGGTATTACAGCATTGCGAGGTATTCTATCACAAACTGCTTAAGCATTACTTTATTTATTTACACTTTGTTGCAAAGACCAAAAAATATTGAAATTACAAAGGGCGGATTTAATGCCATTATGCATTATCTCCCAGTCAACCCGAGGCGTGGAGACAAATTGTGGTAGGTGCTATAAGATTATTAGTTTTAAGGACAATATAGTAAAATTCCTAGATATAGTTATAGATCATCTATTATAGCCAGACAGGGATATGAACTTCTTTTACTGCTAACCATATCGCTTACCATCAGGCCCCACGAAGTGCTTTTCTCGTCACTTATTGTTATTATTTGCTTTTTCTTTATCTTTTATGTTTCAATACTTTTTTTTATTTGATAAATCAACGAAGTTTGTTCATTCAACACGGGAAGTAACCGACTCCCGACTCAATACGTCTTAATTTAGGAGTCAGGATCCATAAAAAATTAAATGTTTATGTATCAAATAAATTAATATTATTGTTGCTAATTCTTTCTACAAAATTTTACTTCGTAGAACGAACTAATATAACATAATATAATATAGCAATAAATTGAATTTGTATAACGAAACGCAGAAAGTTGATTATCAATCAAGATAAATAACTACAAGAGTTTTTTGTTACTTGAACGACGTAAACGAGTTGTTCTCTACCTGAAAATCTTATCACAAAACCTATTTGTTTTCAACAAACAGCACTAAGACGATTTCACTCTTTTTAATATCCTGATAAAATATCATATATTTTTTAAATTAAATACATTTTATATATAGCTTGATAAATGAATTGTGTAGAAATCAATTTTACATGTCACAGATAAGAATATACTTTTCTGTTATATTATTATAAAAATATTTTTCTATTCTTGAAATATATATATTTCAAGTCAACAAAGCACAGTGTGCGAAGCAAAGTTTCACGTCTGTTTATCTACTATTATTTTGAATGAAATACATGAAATTAAATACGTTGAAAATACCCGCGAAACGGACGCAACTGACGCGTGTAAACACTGACGAGAAAAACGCGAGCAGCGCCGGCGGCGTGCGTGGCGACACAACGGACACTGGCGCGCTTCGAGCTTTTTGGCGTTTTGGTTTAACCATAAACAACCATCTATTACGTGCCGAGATTATAGTCGGTTGATTTTTTTTTTCTAATTTTTTAGTTCATATTGCTATTTCAATTTTTTTCCCCTATAACAAACACCATATCATCCTTTTTGTCAATTATTTTAATTAATTTATTTTTTATTTAAAAATAATAAATAAAATAACATACTCAATACATATTTCAAAAGGATATTTAAATTTTGCCTTAATTAAATTTATTTTAGAAATGAATTTATAAGTAAAAAGGGTTTATAAATAATTTATTACAGTTGCTATGAGCAATTACAAAAGACCATAAATTGATACCTCAAGTAACCAGTCATTACCCGCAATCTTTAAACTGTTTTCGTTGCTATTTATCGCCAATTTTAGACTTAGAAGAACATATAATACACATATATATAGTTTATTAGAGGCGAATAATTCATTACTTTGAATGGGGAATTTTAGAAAACTAAACCTTGGGAAATAATTCACAAGGCTAACGCGTAAATTAAGTAACGACAATTTAAATTTTATCAATTAAATTTTATTCTCTAAATTGTCTATAAATTGGTAAATATAAAATTTACCAATATATAGACGAAGTATTTAGTTGTCCATATATACATCATACAATGTGACAATTTGCCAAATACCATAATTAACACCTTGTTGGCAATCTTACCATTGGAACAATGATGGTATTACCAACCCAAGTTGGTAGATACCAACATGGGTTCTTACAATTTCTAGCACACACAACCAAGCTATGGAATAAGTTATCGCTGGCGGCATTTCCAGGCAAGGATACTATATACTAACGTTTTTTTTTTTACGACGAGAACCTTTGAAGGCTGGCAATTTGCAATTGCGATTGCCAATGGGTAGCGTTGGTGCCTGACTATCAGGTTTAACGCTTTTAGCAGCAGCTGTTAGTGCTGTTGAATAGGCAAGCCCAAACCGAGTAAGTACCACAAACTCACAAAAAATCGGCGTAAAATGGAAGTGTTTGTGCTTCCTCGTCTCTCTTCCAGTGAGTGAGATGGCCTGTGGACCTTCAAGTAAACAATTAATCATTCGCCTCTCACTCCATAAAAAAAACTTGCAGAACTTTTATCGGCAATTTATTTATAGATTGTTTAGCGATGGTAGTTAAGAGAACTTTATGTTATCGCTTATTACGTCAATTTAATTTTAACTCTGTTTTTAAAACATGAAAATCCTTTAAATTAATATAATTTACTCAAGTGTGTTTGCTAAGCATAGATTCGCTTTATTATAGAATAGATCAAAAACGTAATTCTTTAATCACAATTGACTTTATTGACGAGGTATATTAATAGGATAAAACATTGAAACAGTTTTCTTTCTTACATCTTATGAATGTATATGTATCAATGATATTTATGTATATCTTATATGTGCGTATTATATAATTTAAGATAATAAAACTTCTTCCGAAGACCTTTTATCATCCTTACGTGTAGAAAACACGTACAGGTTTGAATGATTATAAATAATTTATTTTAATTTTCGAGTGAGCCAAATTTATAATTTGAATAGGACAGATACATTTGTTGTTCATCAGCTGTTCATGCTACTCATGTATCTGTTACACAACAACACTACCTAAGCATATTTATCAATAGAAATAAGACAAAACTACAATATCCGTGATATACGAAGATAATCAAATCAAATCAAATCAAATCAAATCATTTATTGCATGTCACATTACATAAATATGGTGGTATAACATGATATAAGGCATACATGTGACGCACTGTAAGGACATAGCAATGTTAGAAAAAACATTATTATTAGATAGCGCAACAGCGGGTCATGAATGAATTCATGAGGGCAAGCCAGCAGGCCGGCGGCTAACAAGCGAATAATACCGCGGGAGCTGGATCATACAATGTACCGTTGATTCGAACACGATAGCAACAGGAAGGTAACCGTGATTTCGTAGCTAACAAGACGTCCGAACACCAATTACGAAGTCACGTCCGAACGATGCCCCTTTCATGGAGGCTCTAAGTAGGAAGTAAATGTCAGTCTTTCAGTCTTTGGCTGCTTTGTTATTATCTTAAGCCATTAAATAGTTCTGCTTCGTGCTCAGCTAGCAATAAGGATTGCTTGTATTACTTGCATTTCGGTGACACTTTTTCAGTTAAGTTTTTAAGTGAGGATCATAGGTTCAAAAAACTTTTGGTAAGACTTCTAAAACTTAAATGTATGATATTATGTTAATGACACAAAATATAATATTGTCTTTTTCAATTAACAGTGTCCTTCGCCATTGCTACATTCGTGCCGTCCAATATATCGGACAACCTAATAAAATTTTTATGATGATGAAAGTGTATCGATGTGTTTTAGAATTTACCTACAATTGTTCTTTAAAAGCACTTTTGTAGTTTAGCGTCAATAGATAGAAACCGTTGAATCTAACGGTAAAAAATTAATAAATGTTAAAATTAAAAATATGAAAAAATATAGAATTAGACAATTTGTTTTACAATCATACAATAAATAAACTAGAATTAGGGGCAACGTCACAGAGTGTGACTATCAGCGACAACCTAATTGAATTAATCAATTTCCTCTGTTATTGTACAGACAGTCAACATACAAAATACCATAACTTGTAAGATGCAACCGATAATGATAAGTCAAAATTGCCTGATCAGAACTGTCCGCGCTTCTATATTTAAAAATAATCCGAGCACCGTTACCAATAGAAAAAAATAAACGGCCGCACACAGCCATTATCCGTTCCCGCGTCTGCCAACTGCCGACGTTACATGGTGTCGCAAGCGAGCGCCGCCTTACGCCTTGACTCTGTACCGTTAAACGAAGTTGATCGACCCTGATCGGCCAAGCGCTTGAATAAAAACTGATATCCCATTCAAGCTCTATAACCGTTTTGCTTTTGTCTAGTGGGCGCATGGTTAAAAAAACTCCCGTCATTTTCCCACCAAAAACCGTTCATTCATAGTTACTTATATAGTTTTTGTGTTGAAGCTATACTATTATCGCTTTATTATCTGTATACTAGATATCTTTTATCTTATAGGCAATCTTAGTGTCAGTGATATAATGACTTTCGCTATGCTACAACACGTCGCTATCTTGCGATAAATATTTAATTTAAAACAAAAAAGTCACAAGTTTGACATTAAAATTTTTATTTTTTTTTTATTTTATGTATTTATGTATTTTAACAAACAAAATATTAAAAAAATCAATTTTCCAAAACAAAAATAAATAATAATAATTCAATGTACAACGCATATAAGAAAAAAACGGACGTAACCTTTTACTAAAGTAAACAAAAATATTATCAATTAACAATTTGCTTAAAATTTTTCACGCACAATTTTAGCGAACAAACTTATTAATTTGATATCATGATACATCGTTAATGTCCAAGTCTTATACCATTTATGCGACGTATTAAATAACGACTTTCGTTAACAATTGGCATAGATTTTACAACGAAATGGCATAGGCCAAAGAAGGCGATGTAACGTTGTATTTTCTATTTGCCAACCTATCATCACCCACAGTTGCGATCAATGATGCAAACCCATATGTTACACAACCATTCGTAAGTTTTACCGGTATTAAGCCCAATTGGGCAACCGAATATGGGACTACAATAGCATTTGCGGCTGATTAAAATAGATGAACGAAATTGAAAGTATAGAAGTATAATAGAAAAAATATGTTTCTATTGTGACGAAATAAAGAAAACCGCGACCTTTCATACATACAGAATTGGTGTAGTATATTAAAAATAAATTATATATATTTACGGACAGAACCTGACCAAGGTTATTCTGTCATTTCATATTTTTAAAAGTGTATACACATATCTAATTCAATAGCAATTGGTTGAACGGATAGAAAATGATTTGGACAGTTATTGATATAG
Organism: Eurytides lysithous rurik; assembly: GCA_018247575.1. Classification (NCBI taxonomy): domain Eukaryota; kingdom Metazoa; phylum Arthropoda; class Insecta; order Lepidoptera; family Papilionidae; genus Eurytides; species Eurytides lysithous. The sequence goes on from DWHO01003961.1 coordinate 10,445, forward strand.
AATTTGCAAAATATCTTCCGTATTTAAATTTCAATTATTTAATTTAAAAAAAACCGTCCTCCGTGGCCTAATTGTGTAGGTCCGCGCTTAACAAATCGAAGGTCGTGAGTTCGAATCCCGCGGAGGGCAATGACTTTGTATTGTTGTTTCTTAGTTGGATTAGGGCATTACGGGCTGATCACCCGTTAGCCTGGAAAGTGAGATGATCCATGCGTCGGATGGACATGTAAAAAGTCGGTTCCGGCTTCTTGTTGACATCATCTAGCATCTCATCATCTGGAATAGTCGTTGCTAAGGTCGGCTTAATGTAACCGCCTCTGTGCCTGATCTCTCTTCGGTCGTGTCGGTTATGCATCAAATCGGGCTATGAAGAGCGAGTGCACCTGTAACGTATGTGCACCATAATATAAAATGCGCACTTGACTGATCTCTAGTAGATCGGCCGCCGTAGCCAGATCAGGTCAGGAGGACATTATTTATTAAAATATCGTCCCTATTATTACTATATTAATTTTTGTAAAAATGTTTGAAAAAGATTAATTCGAAAAACAACCAAAACCAAATGACATATTTAAGTACTAAGTTTACTAAATAAACATAAAAAATAAATAAATATAAAGTAATAATTGACGGAAGGTTTCTTACAGTTGGAGGAAAATATCTAAAAAACATAATATTAAGAAAACGCGGTCAATTAGAAATATAGATTTAAATAAATATAATAAATCAAATACCACTAAGTCTTTTTAAAGTCATGTTGATAGAACTGTTACTATACTATACTAGAACTTCTACTAAAGCAGAAATTAAAGTAAACAGCCTGTTTAAAAAAATATTTACAACTAAGCGTATGGCGTCATTAGGTCATTAATTAATCATACTGAAAGAAATATGATTATTTTACAAAGTCTTTCTTTAGTAAATTAAAATTAAACTTTAAATTAAAATTAATGCTATCAACTATATTAGTTGATAGCATTAACCGCTTAATGCACACCTCCGTGACATATACGGGCAACGTTTACCGG
>DWHO01003962.1:0-11471 GCA_018247575.1 Eurytides lysithous rurik
TCCATGGGCGGCGGTAATCGCTTACCATCAGGTGAACCGCTTGCTCGTTTGTCAGCCTACTACATAAAAAAAAAAATAAGTTTTATAAATTTAACTCCTTAGTAGGGCAAGCCGGGCTTTTGGATTTATATGGTAGTACCGCCACTGCATCCAAGATATGGAACGGTGTTATGTTTACGTAGTTACTACACAGTGTTGAGGTGAAACTGTTTTAAGGATTTTATCGTGTTTAATTAAACGTCGTCCGATCCCAAACTAGGCAGTGCCTGTACTATGATGATCAGACTAGTGATATTCGTTCTTAAATATTATAAATGCATACTTATATATATAGTTAACACCAAGACAGAACAAATGATTACTTATGCTCGTCGCACAAATGTTTTGTCCTAGGTGCGAATCGAATCCACGGCCTTCGGCCATGCAGTCAGGTTTACTAACAACCAGTAGCGGTACTGCCATACAAGCCCAAAAGCCCGGCTTGCCTTACTAAGGAGTAATATTTATAAATCTTAATTAGCACATAATTCCCGCAACGCTCAAATTTAAAAATAAATTATTCCGGATTAAATTTTACTCCTTAGTAGGGCAAGCCGGGCTTTTGGGCTTGTATGGTGGTACCGCCACTGCTAACAACTACACCCATGGGCTACTCAATTGTATTTGTTGTCACCTTGTTTTGTGCCCATGCGCTCTATAGCGTTCGAAATGTCGTTAATTTATCTAAGTATATGTTAATATTTATTTATTAATATTAGATAAAATACCTAAAACAGTTACATTTGAGCAGTCCAACATACATTTTTCGTTCGATCAGTGATGGACCAACTTTAATTTTGATAATGATACAAATTCTCTAAAATTGTTTGTGCAAAGTGTGTGTTTACCGCGTAAATATTTCTAAATATTTAAAATACAGTTATAAGACAAAAAAATAAATGCTATATAATAAATATAAGCGCTACATCCATGACGATAAGATTTCTCGTTTCATCGACAATATTTCGTCCAACTGGGGGAGAGAACTGTGTAATTAATTCATACACAACACACAGCGAGCAACAAGCTTGCTGTGTGTTGTGTACCGCGGGGGACTTGTCACAACATTAGGCATGAACTACATACACAGTTATATTTATATAATGTAGATTTATTTATTTATTTATACTTTATTGCGAACCTCTTAAAAAGGGATTACAATGGCGGACCGGCCTTTAGGCATTCTCTCCCAGTCAACCCAGAGTGTGGAGATAAATTTGTGGCAGATGCAATGAAGCAATTAAAGTATATCTTATACTTACACATTTACACATATAATATATAATAATATATATAGGTATAACATAGATAGATATATTTATATACGTACATAATTAAATACATAAATAATTTAAAGGTAGTGTAGTTCAGGGAAGTACCATGCTCTCGCAGAACCGATACATAAAATATGGGTTGGTCAGCCACTCGGCCACTCTTGTCCAATTTCACTTTAAGTAAGAACAATTAATTTAACTATCCATGTATGTACATATATGCATATGTCGTCGACAGTGTCTGCCGGAGCATGTTTCGTCATCGCTCTATGACGTCATCTGTTTACAACAGATGTTGCTGCGGTGTATATAAAATATATGTATGTATAATACATATGTATGAACAATTGAGGTAACAGTTTGTTTGTATTGAGTGTAAGAGTGTCATAGGCTAGGTTTCAGAGAAAAATTTGTGTCGAAGGTTATTTTTTGTCGTAGTGTAGTTATAGATAGGCGAAGGTTTGCAGTTACCATTAGTTGTTCATTTACAAATATCTCTCACACAGTTATTTAAGAATACAAAAAAATACAAAGCACGAGGTGTCAATGCCCATACCTGCGATCTCATTCTAATTTATAAAGGCAATATTTATAAGCAGAAATCTATGTTAGGTCCCGTTATCTAATACAGAGTGAAGAATTGTTACATTTATTATGTATAATTAAGAGAAATAAATCTATAATAAATGCGAATGTGACCTTGTGAGCGACGTTTTTAATGAAACTTCTGCCCCATGTTGCTTAACGGTATGAGATAAATTCCTCACATCTGCAGGTTTAAAACGATTTTTTTTCTATCAATGTCATCAATGTCAACAGATAAATACTAATTACGATCATTTATACAGTTTTAAGGGCTAAAAAAAAGTTATATCACCACCGCTTATATCTTCCGCGTGGTTAGATGATCTGTTTCAATCTGTTAAAGGTTGAAACTGCAACCCACTTAACACCAGATGGCTCTGCAGTTGCAAAAATCGTTTGTTTTTGTCCCTAAACTCGAAACGTTTATGCATAAAAATCGACATAAACATATTTATAACCAGAAAATAGGGGTTTTATTTTTAATTATCCCAACGATTAATACATTTTACATCGTTCGTGGTCAAACAGATTGAACATAAATAATTAATTTATTACTTCTAACAATCGAATTGTCATATCTCATAAAGCAAACAAGCTTACTTACTTGATTCATGAGTTACTTACTGTTGCTTCATTTCAATTGCTCATTAACTGTTAAATGGTGCAGGTATTGATTTAATTATTCACTTGAATTATGAGTTACTGTTGCTTCATTTCAATTGCTCGTTAACTGTCAAATGGCGTAGGTATTGATTTAAGTGTTAAACATTAATGTTTGATTCATAATTGCTTTCCAGCGGAGTACACAACGTCTCAAAAAGGGAAGCCTCTTATCAAACTGCGCGGTTTCACCTACTGCTCGTCTGGGAATAAGGGTCCTAAAATAAAATGGCGCTGTTCCACTCACTATCCGCAAGGCTGCCGCGCTTTCATCGACACATTCGAAGACGAGATATTGTCCATGAACGAAGATCACATTCATAAACCATAGACAATACAATAAGTTTTAACGCTTTATCAAATATGTGGAAAAAGCTGGAATGATTATTACGTCGCATAATCGTTCTGATGGCGATAGAACTATATTTATCTTATAAAATGTAACTATTGAATTTGTGTGTTTTGCGAGTGATCAGTAAAACAAAAGTGAAGACTCGTGTGGAAAATATAATCTAAGACCAACAATGTGTTCACGTCTTAAAGGATAAACTTGGTGTAATAGTAATATCTCTCATATCTTAAATACTCATCAAAATATTAACATCCACAAAAAAGGGTTGATTTTTATAATAAAAAATTGATGTCGGACTTTAAATAAATTTAAAAATCACCCCCGTAACGTTTCCTACTCGATTTAAGAGAAAGACATTTAACAAAAAACCTCTTACACGTGTCGAAACGTACGTTTTATTAGTTTTAATTTTTAGAATGTCTTTGAAAAGATTAAAAAATTTTCATAATTTGTTTGACACATTTTTTTATGTTTAGATACTACTAGATTGATGATTAAAATAATTGGAAATCTGCCATAATGCTATTATTTCGGCACGAAAATTGCATCTAAAATATTGTAATCAGAAACAGAAGTTTATTATAGATCCGATACATGATGCCAAAATACGCAGACTGTATTAAGAATCTATCACACATACAGAATAATATCATCACGACTTCCATATAACCGCCGTTCATGGTTTTCTAACTTTAGAATTGTTTTTGTCTTTATGTATATATATAAAAATGTTGCACATGGACGAAACCATGGTCACTTAATAGATACTAGGTTTCTTTACAAAGTCGAAATGAAACGAAAGGAAACCATATTTGAGGAATCTTTTAAAACATTCAGTATCTAAGAATTTTCTGTTTATAATTATTTTATTGATAATAAATCTAAACAAAATCGGTTGTGTATATTTTTTATTATATCCGCTTGCTGATGTTTCCGCTTTTCTACTCGCCGCAAAATCGTTGAAGATCACGCATGAACCGAATTGAGTGTCTATCAAAGCAGTAATTCCTTAACGTTCAGTTAAAGGTATATAAAACATAGTTTATATCGATTTCTAATGTAGTCAATGTCTTCTTTAGAAATGGTTTCCGGCCGTATTAACATTGCCTCGATTTTACAGTGGAATTCGTGAGGTCGCAGAGAGGCAACCGAATGATCAAGATGAACAATTACAGGTACTACTCCATCCCATCCAAGACCTCGAAGGTCAGATGGCGGTGTTCCACGCACAGCCCGCAAGGTTGTCTCGCCTACATTATCACCTTTGACGACAAAATCGTTAGCATGTTCCCGGAGCACAATCACCAACCCTCCAATTATAAACAGCCGAAGTTATCGAAATATGAAAATAATCTGACAGTTCCGGTCTAATGTTTTGATGGTAAGGTACGAATACTCAGAGTAGGCCAACCAGTCGTTCATGTAAATACAATGTTATATTACACGAAATATATTTCTTTGTTTAGTAATTAATTAATTAAAACATTTGTAATATTATTACCCCCTATTATCGTGCAATGTATTAATTATAAAATATTTTTAAATCGATTTAAGTATTTTTACGTGTATATTTTACTGCACAAATAGAATAAGTACATTTTATTATTATACAACTTTTTTTATATATACTAATTTTATTTTTATTATCATAAATTTACCTAAAATTATGAATGTATCTAATTTGTGTCAAGATTTAATTTAATGATATAATTTACTTGAACATTGATGTGGAGTAGTTTACTAGTAATAATGATAATCCCGTGGAAAGTTTTTGTCTTTGAAATATAAATGTACATGACAGCACTTAATATTAAACTATGAATTTTATTCCTTCTTTTGTTTCTTGAACCGTTTGAGAAATTATTGGAATATTTGCAAGTATACCCAGAGCCTAAAATAAAGGAGTGAGAATACATAAAACGTTTATTTTACATTTGAAATTGCACGAACATTTATTGATGGAATAAGCAGCGTTATGGGCCACAACGCTGCTTATTCCATCAATAAATTGAATGCTTAACGTGATGTAAATCTGTAACGGTATTTTAGAAGAGCAACTGTTGAGTTTCTCGTCGGCTCTTCTCAGCAGAACTGCATTTCGGGCAGCGGTGGCTTCCTCACGAACTGAGATGTAAAAATGACGATTTAAACAGGCCCTATTCGAATAAATATGTTTTAATTTGATTTGAGTAGTCGAAGAGTAACTGGTAACGACGATATATGTAATGTTTTCGCATTTCCAGGCGTGTTCGTGACGTCCAAGCGTGGTAAAAGAATGATCCTCCTTATGGGCTACACGTACTATGCGACCTCCGAGGGCCCGAAGATACGCTGGCGCTGCTCGACCCACGCTTCTTGCGGCTGCAACGCCACCGTGCACACGTACCACGACGAGATCGTCGTGGTGAAGGAAAACCACACCCACCCGCCCCGGGAAGGCCCCTCCGGAACTTACCATCCAGCAATACCAATCACTTACAATACCAATACCAATTGTGACGTTCCGTAAACTATCTAGAACTCCGTCGCATAATCCGCCTAGGGCGGTACCACTCATTGCCAGCTATCCTACGGCCCAAGACAATTATTATTATTATTATTATATAATGTGTTCCGGTTTGAAGGGCAAAATGTTGACAGCGTAATAAAAAGACATGTCGCTCACCATGAACGCACGATATGCTCGAGACTGTATCCCAAGATAAAAAAATAAACTATACGTAGAAGTATTTTGAATTGTCCTCTATGTCTAATGCCGGTGCGTATCTATTTACGCACCCTACGTATATTATAATAAATTAGTAAGGGTCGAAATGGTCTGTATGTTTGTTACCTGCAACTCAAGAACGGCTATAAAGTTCATATCGTTAGATGTTTTCCTTAATCCAACCTTGAGACGTTTACCGATGACCGGGTAATTAAGTCGGCTAACGTTTCATAGGTAGACAACGCAAGCACGCAGTATACGCTATGTGCATTTTGGGAGGTTTAAACATTTTGACTATTATGACCAGTTTACAAATAAATTATTACATTTGAATAACTAAAAATGTGAAAAAAATAACACATAACTTTAGTTTTAAAGTGTTTTTTTTTATAGTCTTAAAAAAAAATTGTGTAAAATTTTAGAAAAATAAATACAAAATTTAAACTTTTTTATTGGAAATATCTTTATTTTACGCTTTTTGTACATATCAGATATAATAATATCCTCCCGACCGATTCCGGCTACGGCGGCCGATCTATAGGTACAAGAGATCAGCCAAGTGCATAGGATATATAAAAAGGTCGTATATGTTTTTTTTTTTTGGATCACCGCCGCCCATGTACGATCCAACGTGCAAATGCGTTGCCGGCCTTTAAATTAGGATAATATCCAATTCGTGAAAACAACAATTTCCACGGATTCGGCGATCCGATGAAGCTTTATAGAGCCGCATAGACTAAAAGCAAGGTAGGATAAGCTCTCTTCTTGACGGACCCTAAGTCGTATCGGTCCGGAAACAACGTTGGCGCCAACCGATTCCACGATTTTGCGGTGCGAGGCAGGAAGTTTCGCGAAAACCGAACGGTGGTGGAATGCCACCATCCAGATTGTATGGATGGTATCCTGTGAGTTCGCAGCCATTGTGCATTATATAGTTAAGATCTACAAGGGACCGACTGCTATCCCGTTTGTAGCCTCCATTCTCTTATGCTAGTGTACAGTCGCAAACGACAATGTTATCAAGTTTTGAACATAAAACCTTTCCATTATTCAGTATATATAGTCTTAAAATATCACACTCGACAGTACTTCGAATGTACATCATTCAGATCAGAGATTCTCCAACTTTTTTACTCGGAGACCACTTTCTCAGTTTTACTACTTTCGGTTAACCCCTGCTGCCACATTTCTATATTCCCAAAACTAGTCAAAACTTGAGAAAATTAGATGTAATCACATCCCCGTTCCGGGGACCCCAAGGGGTCCACGTAAACCACTTTGGAAATCACGTATTTAGACTATACGTTTCTAATGGGAACGGTACCGCCCCCTAATGGAGGTTAAAGCTTTCCATGATGATGATTAGAGAGAAAGAGGGAGAAATGCATTTTTAATTTATTATTATTAGTAGATGTTAGACAGACATGTAATAATAATAATGATAATAAAAAAATATTTGCAAAATATAGGTACATGGCAAGGTCTACAGGCATCTTATCTCGTATAACGATATAGCGACATTTTACTCATTTTTCGGAATATGCAAATGTTTTCGCTAGAGGGTTATTGCATTGCTAGAGGGTTATTATAAAATTGGTATACTTAACTTTAATGTAAAAGGGAGGCGTTGGAGTTTTTTTTTTCTTGTAAAGGGAATTGTAGTTCATCATCGATAGGGAAACCTATGATTAAATGACATAAGACTAATTGTACTAACGGTGATATTTCCTTTTAGCCGAATTCGTGATATCGCGCAGGGGCAAGAGGATGATAAGGTTGCATGGGTACACTTATTATGCGACCTCCACTGGCACTAAGGTGCGTTGGAGATGCTCCACGCATGCGTCGTGCGGCTGCGTGGCCACAATTTACACCGTCAGCGACACGATCGTGCTTATAAAGGACCTCCACAGTCACCCACCGCGGCTCAACAACATGACCTGATGCACGCACCCACCCCTTCAAAGTTCCTTCCTATAGTCTTGTCACAACTGTCGTTTCGTGACGACAAAAGTCGCTCGAATCATTTAATGCCATAGATACAATAGAGCGTGTATTTAATTTGTTACTCTTGTGTCTTGTGATAATAATGATTGTGTATAGTTTGGTTGGCACGGGAGAGAATCTTTGGCAACCGACCCGTTGATACGGTCGGTTTTAATGTTTCAAATTAAGAACATTCATTTTATTTAAAAATACATTCGAAAATTTAAAAAAAGGATGACATTTTTGTACAGTAGTACATACTTTATATTTTTTCACGTATACAGTAACTAAATATATATTTTTTTTACTTAAATACATTCACATTAGACAGACATACATGTTAACGTTAAAAATACCAATTTTACATACATTTTAAGTTAACATTAATATGTTAATGTTAATACATGGAAACTATTGCTCTTGTAAGTGTTATTAGAACTGAATATTTTTATAATGATGTTACAAAATTCTCACCATATCTGAAGAGATTTTCGAAAAATCATGCAAGGTTTTTATTTATATGTCCCTCTCGATTTGGTAAAAGCTAGTTTGATAAAGGTTTATCTTTTGGAACGTTAATAAATAGACGTTTTATAAAATATCACTTACCTTTTATCTACTTTCCCTTACTAAATTACTTAATTACTATTTCGTTTAATATGTACCAACTATGAAATAGAGGTAGACCCCCTTTCTGGAGAAAAAAAGGTTTGGGAATCTCTATTTCCGAACTATTTTTCTCTCGTTTCTGCTGGTTTCGATGAAGCCCCTGCTGCCACATTTCCACCATATTCCCAAAACTCGTGAAAACATGTGAAGCTTTCACCATACCATTCCTCTCCCCGCCCTTCCTCCATCTCTCGCTCCCTGCCCATCTTTTCCTCCAACCCATCCCCCCCTCCGCTCTCTCTCTTTTGTCCCCCTTCTTTCAAAAATACCACCTCTCAAAGGCTGGCAACGCATTTGCAAGTTTTGTAATCACTTATCATCAGGTGGACCGCTTGCTCGTTTGTCAGCCTAATCTATAAAAAATAAATTATATCCCCATCGAGTCTCCCGTAGTCCGCCTAGACTACTTTGGCAATTGTGATAGATCGTCTTATATCTTTTATTGAAAAGCTCAGCGCTGTATCAAGCAGGTTTTACCTATAATTGTATAGAATACTGGGTTGCGTTATGAGTTAGGGTGTTAATTCCCATCAGGTGCATTCTTCGCGTGATCCGCTCCCTTCAAGCGAGGAAACACTTTGCTACGTATGTCGCAGTTTTGTTCCCAACTAACACTTGTTCACGCAGCTCGAATTATCAGTAATAACATGCCGACTTTTCATTTTTTTAGGAAATTATGTAGAAATGGGCTCTTGCAGATTACGATTTATATATTTTTTTTTTGTACTTTCTTGTATATATTGTTTAAGATTCTTTTTCTATTTACTTCTAAATACTGTTAAAAACTATAGGGCATTACTTTGTGACAGTCAGGGGGTATCCATTCTCACTTTTGGACCGAAAGTTGTTGAATGATACACGGGTACGCGGCCCCGGCTCCCCGAGCTGCTACTGTCTTTGCCTCCTCACCGTCGAGTCAGTAGTATCCCATTGCCTTTATACGCTCTTTTACTCACACTATAATCCTTCCTATTCCTATTCCCACTTCCCTTCTATCCTAGGTCTAGCAACAGCAGCTCCCTCCTGCTTAAGAGACGTAAAGTCTGTTTCGGTGAGTATGGAAACCCATTGTAGATAATGCGAAAGGGCTTGGCCGACTCGGCGATTCAGTAAGGCAAGGATTGGCCCGGTGCGGTGGTAGAGGGCGTATAGTTATCGGCGGCCAGACGCATCATCTGACCTCTCCTTCAGTCGTAGTGGTTCTCCGTTTCACTGAATGAGATCGAGGAGGGGGAAGACAAGTGTGTGCGTCTGCGCACCTTAATATATCATGCGCAACTGACTGCTTCCGACTAATGGACTCCGATTTCGTTTGACTATGTCGAAGTGGTCGCCATGGCCGAAATCGGTCGGACACATCATCATCATCATCATACAAAGGAATTGTTATCTGCGGGGAATAAAAGGCTTTATTCTTATCATTATAGATAAATAGAGAGAGCAATTCGTGAGATTGGAGGACACGCCTACCCATAACAACACAGTGAATAACACTGGAACCATTGTCCTTGGTGTTCACACATTACTGCTTCGGGGTATAACAAGTGGCAATGCGGTATCACACCAGAAAAACTTCGTAAAAGAGTCCTAAAAAATTAATATAAATTACGCTCTATCGACCGAATAGAGTCGACTCGTAGCTTCACTGATAAATGCAAACCAAAACTACATTCATTAATCAGGTTATGATTTCAGACGGCGTGCAATACATAATGTCCAAAAAGGGGAACACTATGCTCCAGTACCAGGGCTATACCTATCATCTGAAAGGGAAAGCGGCTGTTAGGCGGATCTGGAGATGCTCTCGCCACTGCTCGTTCCACTGCCGCGCGACTCTGACGACAGTTTACGACAGTGTTGTCAGGACGAAAAATGAACACAACCACGGACCAACGAGTCTTAATAATAATTAAAAGAATTTTGCCTTATTTTTAAGAATAATTTTTCAATCAATTGTTATTCGAATTGGTACACGTGGTTACGATTTTTTTTTATATTTATATATTTATTGTCATAGCTATATTTACAAAATGCAATGTCATAATAAAGTCATTTGTATTACTATCGATTTTTTTTTACTTCTACGTTTTATATTATTGGTTGCAAAACAATATTTTTAAAATATTTTTTATTCAAATACTTCCATCATTTGTAATAAAACGCTTACAAAGCGCATCATAAGAATTATATTTATATTATATATTATAAAGTGAAATAGAATCAGTTGACACTACTTTATATCGTTTTCTTTGTGTTGATTAGTTTACAAATTTTTTTCAGGTTTATGAAAAAAACATCCGTAAGTTACTATTTTTTATGCAAATAATCTTAGAAGCTAATTTATCGTTAAGATTTTAAATATGCTATGCGAGATTCATTGGAAGTGCTTAAGTTCAACTGAAAATATTACAAATCTTTCGAAACCTGCACCAATGAACTTAACATTTCCGAAGCAATTGACGACATTTGTCTTTTATTCGACTTGACTACAAACCGTGTTGTTCAAGCAGGTCTGGTATTCGGCACTACGATCCGCGGGACACGCTTAATCTCTGTGTCCGGTTACAAGTTCTATCGGCACTGCGACTACGGAAACAAGACACGTTGGTTCTGCGCTACGCACCAGAAGTTCGGCTGTAAGGCGGTGCTGTACACCATTGGGGACGACATCGTGCAATGCAAGAACTGTCACAGTCATTCGCCGTAATAGTCCAGCTGTTGTTCAGCAATATGCGCATTTAATATGATCTCCATTATACTTTAGTATTATAAATGCTTATGCGGGCAGTTAAATGCAAAGAGGCCCTAGGCTATTTCACCTATGAGACCTCCCACCTCTCTCTCTCTCTCTATATATATATATATTTATGAACTTCAACAAAACATGAAATTAGAAGGTGGGGATATTCGATACACTAAGGATTAAACCAAATTCATTTCGGATACATTGATTTCATAGAAATTCGCATTTAATTACTCTTAGCCAATGCATCTTTAAGTTTGTTTATTGGTGATATGCGTAGAATTTCTCCTTATTTAAGTAGGCCCCTTTTAATCTTGAGGTCGTAGGGTAAAGCCTAGTTAGCCTATAGGAAAATCCGGCCCTAGGTGTATGTAATAGATCTCTCTCTCTCTCTATATATATATATATTTATGAACTTCAACAAAACATGAAATTAGAAGGTGGGGATATTCGATA
>DWHO01003963.1:0-11470 GCA_018247575.1 Eurytides lysithous rurik
CTCTCTTAAAATTTACCCCCTTAAAGACTGACAACGCATTTGCAAGTTCAGTAATGTTGCAAATGTCCATGGGCGGCAGGAATCGCTTACCATCAGGTGAACCGCTTGCTCGTTTGTCGGCCTACTACATAAAAAAAAATGAATATTTATGACTTATTCTATAGTGGAGTGTTTGAGACAAGGAAAAATGCAATAATCAGCTGAAAGCCATCATCATCATCAGCCAAAAGACGTCTGCTGCTGGACTTTGGCCTCCCCCAAGGATTTCCATGACTTTCAGTTTTGTGCTATTTGCTACCAGCGGTTTCCTGCAATCTTCATCGGATCGTACCACGATGTGGGAGGACTGCCAACAATTCGCTTTCCAGTACGTAGTCGCCACTCTATAGATAAATACAATTATATAGGAAAATATGTTGGATTTACATATAAGTTTATTAAATTTAAGTATAAATTTATCTACTGATAATAAATGTAGTTCTGTACAAAATAAAATTATGTATATAGACGCAAGAAACTGTAATGTATTGTCTAATGGTAATCGAAGCTAGGCCGCTGGCGATGTCCGCATCAGTCCGACAGACAGCGTCCGACCGTCGCACGTCTGTCAGTTCTGCTCATTGCACTCGTTGCACAATTTGCAATGATTTCGTTCGATCTGGATGTAAGTACTGATGGGTAAATTGGTGCGGTTCAAGCGAAGAAGGTCATTTTAAAGACAAAGTTTAAAATGTTCCCATCAGGGCATTTTTTAATCAATCATCGATAAATGATTTAAATATTTTGAGGAGCACAGTACTCCGTAAGTCCATCGTTTCAAATGAAATTCCACTCTTATGTTAAGTCGACTTTGTTATTTAAGGAAAGTTAAGGCAAAAGTGGTAGTAACTCTTTCGCAGAGTCTGCATTGTTACCACCATTTACAGTAAAGTACTTATGTCCAATGATTAATGAGTATGAAAAGACTGTGTAAGATGTTTGGGCGACGGATATCAGTTTTGGTGAGTGTAGTGTGAAACTGCACGCAATTAAAAATATTATGGTTACTACGAAATACTGACTGGCACTATACCACGATTAGCAAGTGTTGATTAGATGCCCGTCTTGTTTTTCATTTTCAACAAACTCATTAAAAAAATGGAATGGAGAACCTTAAATCAATGCTTGAATCGACATACATTTCCTATTCTGTTTAAAGAAGTTTTCTATGTGCGATAAAAATACACCTAACTTTGAATTAAAAAAATTGAACGAAGATGCATCCAGTCGAGATTCATTGATACGAGCCAGGAAAAACTTACTAATGCTCCTGACTTAAATTATAAATCCGAAAGTTTGATGGTTTCTTTTCCTTTAACATGAAAATGTCAATGAAATCCGCTAGCAAAGCGAAGTACTCAAACATTATTTTATTACTAAAACAAAGTGTTAAGTATACATTTAATTCCTTAATTGTAGCTGTAACCGTATTTTTTTTGTGAAACGTAGTTTATTAAAATGGTAATTAAGTCGTTAATGAACTTATATTTGTACAATGAAATAGTGTTATACAACAATTATTATTTGTTGAACAGAAACTACTCAGAGATAAACAAGTTAATTTCTTAAAATTGCATTGCGGTACGTTCTACGTATTTATTCGCAGTGTACCGTAACGTAATTCTAGAATTCATCACTGGCATTAATTCACTAGGGCCCACTGCTGCACCGTATCACTTTGTAATAATGTATTAACATCGTAATACTAATACATTTTACATTACCTTCTAAGTCTTGTTACTGTAGTAACAGCTACGAAACAATGCCTTCTGATGAAACTAACTGTTTTTTTTTTATGGAACACAGCATATTTATTTGATGTTAAGGACCAATTTAATGATTTGCTAATAGCCGGCGTACAAAAACTTGTTTGCAGTAGGTTGGCGGCTTAAAATGTTCAAGTATTACAATTAATCAAATGTCGCAGACAGAACGTGAGATTCCTGGGTGGTACGTTGAATAATGGTAATTAGGTGGACCCACACAAGGATAGAAGGAAAGTATTAACTAATTAGCATCATATTTAACGTTACTGACACACTTTTCTGTTATCTAGTGCGAATCATAAGCGCATTGTAATTGAACTATTTTTAAACTTTTTGTGTCAACGAATAGCAATTTTGAAGTAATAGTTATTTTACACGTGTATAGTGATTTGTTACTGGGGTGGTAGTTATTTTTTCCGTTATTAATAATGGTATCCGTGTAGTAGTAGCCGTCTTAGCTTAACGACCGGGCGCTCGCTTTTAATTCAATATACTCAGGCAGATTGCTGCAGGTTGCTCGAGAAGTTCTGATTCCGGTACCGGCACCAATGAATTTGTTAATTTATAATTAGCAATTTCAAGTGTTCATTTACCATGTGCTCAACGGTGAAGGAAAACATCGTGGGGAAACCTGCATATTTAAGAAACAACAAAAATATATCTTAAATAGGTGAAGTCCACCAAACCGCAGTGGGGCCGCGTGGTGGCGGTGCCCTTATTCCCTTCCTTTATTCGTATGGAGGGGGCCTGTGCCCAGCAGTGGGACATATATGGGCTGTTACTAAGATAATAATGGTATCAGATGGGAAACGTGTTACCTACGTGTTTGATGACGGTTTCCAATAAAGAGTTTTTGGTGATGGTCACGCTTGTATGCTTCAAAGGTGCGTCTTTAAGTTAAGTTAAACCGATAAGAAAGGGAATTTGGTTGTGCTTAGTAACCGGCATTGTTACCGTTCTTTTGGGTTTGAAAATGTGAAATGTTAAAAAAATAACACTTTTTACACGTAATGTTCTTTTAAAACTAAGAATATTTTAATTTGAATTTCATTATCTAAATTGCGTCGGTATTAATTTATACTTGTCAATTAATTCTTGCTTTAGATATTAACATGAATGTCTGACATATGTTATGGTGAAGCAGGTTTCATAAATAGCAAACGCTCACGTTGGCATTTCGATATTTTAAATATATGACAAAAATGGCAATCGATGATGGAATATTTATGTTCTTAAAACGGCTCTTATCATAATACAACATATCTGAATATAATTTTGGGCTTTAATGATCTGTTACGTACGATAAGTACGATAAAATTGTTGCGTAATAATATAACGGAAAATTAGTCACTTTTTCTCAAAAAATAATGACTCTCTTAGCTCTTTAGCGTGGTATTAGATAATTCAGAAAAGATTTATAAATATATACATATCTTACGGTGATACCTTTTTAACGTTCAGGAAGATTTTGAATTATACTAAAATTTCAAAAAAATACTTTTAATTTTATGTAATTTATAGGTCTAACTACCAAACAACATGATATTAAATGTCTAACAAGTGAATGTCAAGCACCAGTTTTAAGCTAGCTTAGCAAGCTAGGGCTTGCACTGTGTGTTCTGCTATATTTTAATTCCAGTTATAACGCTAACCATTTCATCGTATGGTAAGAAAATATGTCGAAAATGGTTGTGTTGAACTGTTACAAAATTTAATTAAATTTATTAGCGTAAACCCTTAATCGATGTTTTTATTATTTTATATCAATAAAAAACGAGGTTGGCCAACACCATGGGTAATACTTCGAGTAGCTTACGGTGATAGCAAAAAGTATACAAACGTTATATGAGCCACTTTCAATAGATTGTTTTTATTACTGCGCGTTTTTACACACGTGACTGATACGTTTAACTACATTTAACCAGCCCGAACCAGTCCGATCTTTTGTGATCTCTTTTCTGTTACACTTGTTAGAATGAAGGCATTAACACAATACAACATTGTTTCGTTTTTATAATTCTCTCGTAAAAACGAAAACTTAAAATTGCTGCGGCTTGTTTACTGATGCTTTTAAAGAACCGTAATAGGAAATATTATAGAAGACTGTTATGAACGCTGGCCATGCTGATTAACCTTAAATTATTGAAAAAGCTTTGGAAGGAATCATTTTGCTTAAATATGTTGCTGAATAGGTGTATGGTGAACTACACTTTTGTGTAAAAGGACTATTTTGCGGAGTCCGGGGAATTGCTCACGGAGATGTTTTCACCATAGCAATTGCAAGCATTAATGCGCTTATCATAATTAAAAGAAATCTAAATTAAAAGAAAAGCTAATCAAAATTAAAAGAAATGCTGAAATCAGTTCCCGTCTACATATTTAACCTTATATAAACTTTAAGTGGCATTTGCAATATTAAATTGGAAATTTACAAAATTGGATATTTCACTAATTAATTATATCTTTGTTTAGCAAATTTATTTAATAAAATCGACTGACGTTTAAAAACAAGCATGTACCCATAATATTTGTGGTATGGGTAAAGAATATCTTAAGAAATGTAACAACGAATAAAACGAACCCTAAAAATTAAAATCGATTTCGTTACGAATTAATTTCGGTGGCACGCAACGCGGTGGATCCACTTGCGTACGAAATTGTTTTAAAAAAAATGTTGATGACGTGGTTGTTCAAATTGGAATACCGTTACACATTTTTAATGTTCTAATTTAACTAACCATAATTTTGAGCCGTTCGTTGGTAATATCAAAAATTAAAATCTAGACAAGGAGAATTAAGTTGGCATAAATAGACGAAATCGTAAAAATAAGATAGTGTGGGGGTTAATTTTTGAACCCCGTTGGGATAAGTGAAGCAGCGTGCACGGGAAGTGGGCACGTCCGGCGCCATGCATCGCTTCCTCTCGCTGACTGTCGTTACTTCCGTTTCCGCAGCATCATGTCGGCGTTCATGACGTAGTGTAGCTGCCCGCCCCTTCCTTGCGATGTTTTCCCAAGTATCGAGCTTTGATCTTGCAATTTATTTGCTTGTCAATTTCAGGAAAAAGGACACGCGACGCAATGTACCGCGTATCATTGGTCGTAATAAATTTCAATTGAACGATATATCTTGCCTTTTAGCTTATATTAGCGTCATTTTAAATGATTAAATGAATCATTAATTATGGGATCTCTAGTGGCAGCATTCAACCATTATCTCTATTGAAATTAGAATCTTTGTTTATTTCAATAGTATCTTTTCAATAGTTTATTTCAATAGTAGCTAGGACTTGAGGTTTATACAACCTAATATAATGGTTGGATTGTTTTAAAATATTATCACAAACTAAAGAGTTTTCAACAAGCGGTGCATCACATCAGCCATTTGCTCTTTATTTCTTTTATTATTGGTCTTTTAGTTTGTTCATAGTTAAGTACTGCAATTACCCTTATACTAAGGGATCGAGCGATCTTTGACAAAGAATTTCTGCTAGTTGGGCTGCATAATGTCAAGCAATTTCTACATAGCAACAAGCTCCATATTTTGTAACACCTTTGAGAATAATTTTGTTAGTAGAACCTATATGAACAAACTTCACTAATATTTCAAAATTAAAAATAAGCATACGCAGAAAGCAAAATTCGATCGATATGCTTAACATAGTTGTAGTTTGTAGAACACAAAAACCCTTTACACCACACAATAACATCGTAGTATAATTTTAACGCTTTGTTATTATATAAAGTTGTCTAATGCTTTGTCAATTACATTAAGTTCCGCTGTGTCATTCGGCCTGAAGTATGTTGATTATGAGATAAGTAATTACACAAAGACGCGTGAAAAAGACTGACATATGAGTTAATATAGTGGAAAAGACAAGTGGGGATGATTATCTGATGCATCGTATTGATAAAGCGATGGTCAATACGACAGGACGAGTCGGTGCGGATCGCGACCGATCGCACGCCGGGGGTGTCCTGCAGAACATGTGGACAATCTTTCACGCTCATCTGTGAGCTCACCCTTTTATTGATCGGGGGTAAATTGGGAGAATGTAGTGGATGTGCCACCGTTTCAAACACAAATTTATCATTTAAATTATTGTACGCAGTGTTTTTTATGTAATGTAATCACACGTACGTATGTCGATGTAGATATTTACATATGTTGATACGTTGTTGATTATTCAAGGTTACGTTTTAATATAACAATAAGGGTTAATAATGAATTTTTTATGCTCGCTTGTTTATCCTTTTTAATTATTAACACTCCGTTTGGAGAATGTCGAAAAATTGTTTATTCTACTTTGTACATCCTTCGTTTGAAATAAATGTTAATTTTTTCAGTATTTTAAAGCCATATCCACATTTAGTCATACTACCACTGATTAGAGTCCACAGTGTGGGGGTGCAGGGAAGAGAGCGTGAAATTGTCTGCTCACTTCTGTAAATATAATTTCGGCGACAAAAGGACTATAAATGATATACTCAGGGTCGCACGGTGCAAGTGCGTGTCGCACTCCTCGTTACACAAATTTAAAAAATTATCTCATTCCCCTCGTGAGGGGAGCCACATTTGAATGAAAGATCTGAACGATTTTATTAAAACAATATTGAAGACGTTCCGTAACACTATTGGAGATATTTTATCAATATCAATATACGCTGACAGCTTTTGATTTAAGATATACTAATTTATAAACGATATAAAATG
Organism: Eurytides lysithous rurik; assembly: GCA_018247575.1. NCBI lineage: Eukaryota > Metazoa > Arthropoda > Insecta > Lepidoptera > Papilionidae > Eurytides > Eurytides lysithous. The sequence goes on from DWHO01003963.1 coordinate 6,519, forward strand.
CGAAAGTAACTGACAAATATTTCAAGTTGTTATTACTTCAGTTTAGAAGCAGATACTTTGATCATGAAACGAGTAGTTTTATAGTCCGTCCAAAGTAGAAAAAGAATTATCTGTTACCGACACTGTGAATGTCAGAGATTGGTCAAGTTATACAAAGAACATATAAAATTTTCGCTTTCGCGGCGAAGAATGTTAAATGGCATTGATTGGGTATTAGCTATTTTAATGAGGGTGCCATGGATACATTTTTGTTTTATAAAAATTATAGTTTTAATGTTAAATAAATCTAAATTTCTTTAATCAATTAAAATCAGACCAAAGGTGACATCTAAGTCTTGCATTTAACAATACGGTTCTATTGAAAACAAAGTTAATTGAAATTGTAGTAATATTATAGATTGTTTATTTCATTTAGGTATATTGTTTTGACTTTTAATTAAATTACGACGTTGCCATTAAGTGCAACCAGCATTTTTTTCTGGCTTGTAGGGCGATGTTTCCAAGTACTGGGCATAGAAGCAGTGGTTTTATCTCTACTTGACGAACGCAGGGCAGAGCCTATTAGTTTAGTGTGTGTAGTTTAAAATACTTTATGGTATTTATGTGGACAAGTGGGCCATTTACCATTAGCCACACGAATTGCTCGCTTCATCAATTATATCCTAAGAAGGGAAAAATTCTTTTCTTATTGAGCCTGTTGAAATCACTACACAACTACAGAAGCATAATACAGAATGTTGATATCCATTGTACTATTTTGTTTTACACTCAAAACTATGTTTATATTCATACGAAAAATTTATTTCTTTGTTTTAAATATTTAGCCTTGAATCGTAGTTGTAAGCTCGACCATTTATCATAAATTTTATCTAAGTTTTACTTACTTTTAAATGGTCATGTCAAGTAATATTAACTTTGTGAGAAGTCAAACTTTTCACAAAGTTTGATTAATTAATTTTTTCCATTAACCGTATTAAACATTTAGGCCCGATTTTATTGTATGAATGCATCAGTACGTGACTAATGGATTCGCGTAACAAATAAAATTAGAATGTAAATAGGAGAACGGCACAATGCTAATAATAAATTTCTCCATTTTAATAACTGTAACTGTGCGCGAGGGGAGCTTCTGGCCTGTTAAGTCAATATAACACTTCCATTACTCCAAATTAAATTCCTCGGGGAGTGAGATGAAGTTTTTATACTGCGCAGACAAGGTTATCGAAGCAACTGCCCATGTAAGACTAGCTGTATTTATTGTTGTACAGCGTGTAGTTGTAAAAATATGATAACCATAATATCTGTTCTATACAGTGATTGTAATATTAACTTTGATATAAAACAGTTATGACATTAGCAGTTATAATCATAAGGAAAAAATTAACAACATCCTTAATTTACTATCGATTAGCTTGAATCAAAGCGGTTATATAATTTACTAACTGACTGACACGTGTAAAGCAGCCAAGAGGGATGTGAAGCGAAAAAACGATTTAAATTCCAATAAGCTTTTTGACAGATTGCAAGTGCACAGCGCGGGTGTGATGGGTGTTAATATTTCATGGAATTAATCATTATAATCCTTCTAGCAAACAAGTCGCCCCCGGGAGCGGGAACAATATAATGAAGTTGTCATTTTTTAGGCTGCACGGGGGAGGCTGGAGGAAATCCAAATTGAATCATGCGGCGAGGGAATTGTGCTATTATGTTATTAAACAGAGGAGGGCAAGACCCCGCGTGAGTTATTTTTTGCCCGGAGGGCTGTGCGGAGACAGTTAACAGTTTTCACAATAAAATTATGATATAATTCGACACGACAAAAGCGTTTCGTCTCGATGGAGTCAACGGCAGCTGTTCCAATATGGACTTAAAGTCTATAAGCCAATCGTAAAATAGTAACAGAATTTTGAAAAACTTCTTTTTACAAATAGACACACGGCTACTAAGAATACAAAAACATCAGAAGCAAAAGCCAACAAAACAAATTGAGACTATATTTTTTCTGTTGTTTACTTATTTATTATATCTGTACGATTTTTTAAAGGTAAATTTTCCCTTCTTTTTTTTTGAAGTCTAAATTAAGATGCAACAAATTCAATTAATACTTTTCTTATTTCAAGAACATAATTTGTATACTATTTCAATTTTCTATTTAATATAACAGAGTTTCAGCTACATTTACATTTGTATAATTATATATACCACTCAAAAGAGCTAAGAGTGAAATGAAAGCTTTTATCCATATGTCAGAGAGAGTACTTACAGCGGCTTATTGTCACCCCCGCTAGAGAATTTGATAAAGCGTGTGCGAATATTAACAAAAGGAATATCTTGTTAAATTGATATCGTGAGGTTGTTCATGGAACTTTGAGCTCAATTTGTATGGCAGGAATCGTTATAAGACGCACAATAGACTGCAGCTCAAGTTACAGTTGCGTCATTTTCACAAACAAAGCGTGAAATTGTCTCCGTTGGAAAATGTGTAATTCAAAAGGGAAGATTAAAATATTATCCATGTTAAGTAAATATTCAAATGAATATTTTCCGTGTTAGACAACAATAGGCGGCTGGGAGGGGGAAGGTGTCGTAATTTTATAGATACCTATCTTAAAAATGGTTGCTTGTTAAGGGACGTCCCATTTTACAATTTATTAGGGCGATTTGCGATTTCATGCCAATTAAACATTTGCTTCTTTTTGATTTCTTGCTACTTTACACATCGACATTGTACTTATTATTACGTTTGCATACTACCTATGAAATACCCCTTTATGGGATTGTAGCTTATTCTTTGCCCATTATAATTCACCTAATCTATATCAATTAAATATATTTTTATTTTTCCAATAATCTTCTTTTTAAAAGACTGTGTATTGTTTATATATGATGATCATGAATTTTCTAAATATCGAGTTATGATTAATAAAAGCAAATGTAGATTTTTCTTGTTTCTTTCAGTGAGTCCTTTTAGTTGTTTATTTTGTAGTCTTTAAAATTGAATTTATGACATAGGAAAACATGAAACTTTTCTCTTCTTGGACTGAACATTTATATGAACAGAGTTATTAATAAAATGATTTTAACAGGAATTTGACGTGTGATGTAAATTATACACTTGCACCCTCACGCCCTATGCTCGCGCCATCTTCCCATTGGGACCTGAGTCTATTGTTATAATAAAATGCCATCTAAGAGAGCGTAGTGTACACCCGCACGAAAGACTTAGGAATAGTGAATTAGTTATTTAATGTTTACAAGTACATTAATATGGCTTACTGTAAAATTGATGGAACTTGTAATTCGTATTTTTTTTTATATAATAAAAGTAATCATCATTACTATTAATATTTATCGACGTAAGTTCAAGTTTAGACATGATGATAAATCTGAATACACTACTTATACATACATTATTTATATATACAGCAGGTATATAAATAATGAAATGTGTACTTAAATCAGTTTTATTAATAATATTATCTACATATATATCCAATATACTTAGTCGTAAATAAAATATATAAAAATTATAATAAATATAATTATTTGTATAATGTTCACATACATTAATATGTATGTGAACATTATACAAAGATATCTACTTTTATTTATTTCGACTTTGAAAACGAAGAACCCGCCAAGCGTTACCTTCTGCGTGCGAGTATTGTTTCCGCCTGTACGTCGTGAGGGCGTTACATGTTTATATGTTTATTTTAATACGCGTGTCGCGCGTATAATACGGAATTTATTTCGGCGCGACCCTCGTCCGGATTAATGCGATACGGAAGATTTGAATTCAGAGCATTAACTTGGATTGGTTCGTTCAGTCTTGGGAGGGGAGCCTGAGGAAACTGTTCGATAAATACCTTCCAGTTAATATCTAAATCATAAATGCCTAACTTTAACTTGTAGCCAAATGTCACGATTACAATATTTGATGAAAACTAAGGAAACTGAACCAACACGTAGTTACATAATACGCTTAATTTTAGTACCGAAGCAGTTACTTGCAAAAATTTAAATATTTCTGCGTTCGTTGCTGTAGCTCCATATCGTTAAATTAATTTGAATTGTTATTCTTGAAATAAAATTACGAAGCCTGCTTTTAACTTACATTTTTCCCGCCACTGCGGTTAGAGAACGGATTAAGTACCTACAAAGAGAGGGTGTGGTCACTTAACGCCTAGATGTAGGACATATTTAAATTGCTTACTTATTTTAAAATATTTTGAATTAGCTAAACTGTTCGAAATTGTTATGGGGCTCCGGCCATAAATATGACAAGGAATTGTTAGGGTAAATTTTTCGTGAAACATGGTCATTCAAATGAGAAAACAGTAAGGCTTTTACACGTCTAACACTAATAAATTATGATAGTAGATGGAATTCAGATTGGGGTAGTCTTAGGGCTTCACGGCTAGACAATATACACTTATACACTTTTTTGCGTGGGTGTCGCCTCGCTTGGGTGTTCTATCGGACATCAGTGCTCGCCCAAGCTGCACCGTACCACTGCCCACTACTCGTCCCTTTTTAACCAAAGGGGTACAATGGTGGGGGCCTTAGAGGCCTTAAAGCGGAATTTTGCCCAGCAGTAGCTGGAAGCCGGAGGAATCTTTCCAAAGGCACCTGATGTGAGGAGGTGCTACTGAGTAGTGTTGCCGTCACCCGCCACCCAGAGCGCACCGATGTTTGTAACTCTGGTCGCGTTTTGGTTCTACAATGGCGGATAAGCGGGGGACATTAGGTTCCCCGTAAGGGGCGCCGCCTTCCCCCGCCGCAATCCGGCCCCTCCAGAATCGTCAGAGAGTGTCGACCGCCCACCTCCTCAGGAGAAAGGGCGAAAGTATCCACTTGACACTTTTACGGTGGTAGAACCACGCAGCTGTTCCCGCTGCTGAATGGGCCGGCTCGAACCGGATTAGTACCATGACCTCACAGAAAATCGGCGT